>PQVD01004283.1:0-11126 GCA_003012265.1 Setaria equina
TGTTACCATTAGTAGCGCGATTGATTGTGTGCCTGAGTGTTTGATTTGGTTTTGTGGGGTTTATTTTTACAGAAACCTTTTTTATACCTATTTAGGATATTAAAGCATCTGCCAGGATATCTCGGGTTGTTCAGTGATTTAATCATTGTTAAAAAATGGATCAGTTAGAAGTTGAAGAAGTATGCTCCACTTCCACTGAAAATCTTTCGCATTCAAGCAGCGATGAAGGTTTGCTTCATTTTGCATCCATTATTTATTGTACAGTTGTTTCGCAGATTTCCATTTTCGAATTTTTTTTTCCTTTTCAACTTTATCCTATTTCATAAAAATAACATCAAAGCATTTCCCTGTTTTTGATTTTATCTCTTTTAGACTCTCACGCAGAACAGAAACAGCCAGATGATCAGAAAACAGTTACTTTTGATGATGGCATCGTGAAGCAACCGAAAGTTTGTTATTCGGTTAAAAAAGTTTTCAAGAAATTAAAATATTTTTGAGAATTGTAAGTAGACCATTGTCCACAGGAAAGGTAATCAAGAAATATCTCTTTGCACAGCTAATTTTCATCTTTCTCTTTTTATTTCCCAACTTTTAACATCCAAGAAATAAACCGACTTTGGCATCAAATTCGTTATAATTTATAGGAAAAATTAAAACGGACGAAACGTGAGCTGCGAGCAGAACATTTGGCGAAGTATAAACGAGATCGAATGGGTATGGTGCTACCAGATTTGGCACGAGATCGAGAACGAGAGCGCAATTTTGTTAATCTTGCAACAAAGTTAATTTTTCTTCTGAATCATTGCTGTGGAAATTGTTTTCCTTTATCATTACTATCGCATTAATATTTCCTCAGAACATTTCATGTTAGAAGTTGTAGTGATTTATTGTTCTAGGTGTAAGCGTTCTTATTATTTATGGTTTCCGAATCTCTTAAGTATATTGTTAGAATATCAATGCATCTTCTATTTATAAGACATCTGAATACTAATCATTTGTCGTGTTCACAACGCAATTTTTGCTGAAGAGGTGTTGTGCAGCTGTTTAATGCAGTGGCTGAACGACAGAAGAAGGTAAGCGATCAGTCAGCAACTACCATAACAAGTAAGAAACGCCGTTTACAAGATATTTCGACTGAAAATTTCAACAGGAGATTGACCGAATCGAAGGCATTTAAGGTACTTAACTTTTCTTGTTTTTTGTAATTACCGTAATCGTGCCAGCTAAAGTAGAGGTTGTAAAACTTGGTTTTGTTCAAATATCTATCATATGTTGGCCATGTTCTCCTAAAATTTTCACAAAAGTTTAGGATGAGGTAGATGATACAAAGGAAGACTGGCTTTCAAAGAATTCGATGGGTATGAAGTCTGAAACAGAAGATGATTTAGACACTTC
The DNA here is from genome assembly GCA_003012265.1 of Setaria equina. Taxonomy (NCBI): domain Eukaryota; kingdom Metazoa; phylum Nematoda; class Chromadorea; order Rhabditida; family Setariidae; genus Setaria; species Setaria equina. The sequence goes on from PQVD01004283.1 coordinate 1,396, forward strand.
CGAAATAAAAACAGAACCTGAGAGTGATTCTGAGTGAATTTAAATGCTTGGTGATCTATTTTATTTCAGTTGTTGTGTAAAATTTGTTTCCTCATTAATTTCCGTTGGTATCTTTCGCTCTTTCGCAGTACATGTCTTGGTGACGTTGCATATTAAGCGCAAAAGACCAGTTATTTTCTTGCCTTTCCCAGCTTTTACAAACTTTAATGTCATTGTTTAAGTTATTACGAAAGTCATGTTTGTGATCCTCATAATTACTTAGTATATATACACTTGATTTCTGCATGGTATTTCTTAATGTCCTGATTTTTTTGCATTATATTGGAAAGTAGATAAGGATATTTCGCTTCAGGGAAGACCCAATTTTCCAAATACTTCAAGAATGCTAAGATTTACAGCGGGTTCGACCGCTTTTGCATCAAAGCTGTATTTTAAAATGTAACTACAGTGCTAATATATCAAATATTTGGAATTGGAAATTCATGTGCTGTAAAAACAGAGTTTAATTCTAATGTTTCTAGCTATGATTCCATTCTTTTATTTGGAACATCGTCTGACTATGTGTTGAAAACATACTTGAAGAAATCGTTACATTTTGCGAAATTTTATTCCTGAGGAAATACAGGTAAGATGGTCTAGAATCATTGAACAGAAAAGGCTTTTGAAGTAATCCTTATTTATTTTATAATTACGAGTTGCTTGGCTAGCTTGGGATGGTTATATTGGGAGTTGTTAGTAAAACATGTTGTAAGTGACACAACATATCGATGAATTTGTCACTGGAAATAATAAGGCAGTGAAATATCAAATTTAAGTCGACAGATAGTTGATTGGTTGTCAAATCAATAATTTATGGAAATATAACGCAGGGATTGAATGGACCTTGATAGATTGTTTTATGGTTATTTCGTTCTGGTCGATTTGAATTTGATTTATTCCTGTCTATAATATAAAGTTTATTTCTGATTTACTTAAGAAGCATTCAGTTTATGAAATTTCTTTCGAGTTTTAACTGGACTCGTATTTGATTGTTAAAATGTATGCTTCCTAACTGTTAGCACGAGGAACTAATTACAGCGAATAAACATAAACAGATTTAATGAGGAAACAAAATAGTAAAAATTTTAAAAGTGAGATTTTGAGGGAAAAGGAAAATGACCCATCTAGGAAGGCTACATGTTGCTATTTCTGGAATAGTTAGTGGGACGTAAATAAATATAATTCTATTCCAATTATTATCTTATTCGTTAATAAAGAAATTAGATTATACATAATCATGAAGGTCCAATATATGACAACCCATTATTTATTTTTATGGATTATTGGCCGGGGGTTACGTGAAGCCATCTCTAATGCATTAGGTGGTTTTAAATTGGAATGACTTGATTTGCTTATTACGAAAACGTTTCAAAATCAGGAATATTTCGAGGATAAATGGGAATATATTTGGAAATAAAAGTTTCAGATAAAATAATGTAAAAGAAGTTTTTCCTTATAATAAGACAGTGAGTGAAGTTAAGGAAATAAATAGAACGCATCGAACCAATCTCCATGTACCACATTAAACAGTGGTGGATGTTGTTGAATTAATAATACAAGTGTTGTCTGAAATAACAAGAAATAATGTAAATTGTAGAATTACCGAAATATTTATACACCTGTTGCATTCATCAGTAAGATAAGGAAGATGTTAGGATTCAAGAGAATTGTATTTCCATCCTATACCAAGCAAATATTGTTCAAATTCTAGAAGCTCTAAATCATTTTGTGTAATATCAGCGTATTTGAAGTGTTAATGATCTCATTTCTATGCATTTCATCGGTAGAATAAGATGACATTATAACTACACTACCTGATCACTGCCAATAATAAAAGGTTACTTGATCATCGTCAATATATCTTTGATGGATCATGTCGACCACCACACGATGATATAATTGATGAAAACGCTTCAACGAATAGATATCACCACCAAGGAAACCTCCACTTACTACAGCCCAATTCTTACGGTACAAATCGGCAAGTGTATATCGGAATATACTATCATATGATGGTGTTATCTGAAGTTAAACGCGATAGAGAGAAGCATCACAGAACGAACTTGATAGTTTAATGAACCGAAAGAAGTATTTCAGTACTATCTTACTGTAGCTTGTTATTAAGCAGTGCACTTTTCATCTTTTATTTAATGACAGAAAACTCTAAAAATTTGAGTAACTCTTGCAACGCTCAGTGAAATATTCTTTTAATGCAATTAAGCAAACAACATTAGTAGGACCCTTTTATTTGTTTTAGAGGCACAACCTCCCTTGTACCTTCCATTACTATTTTATTTTCATCAACTTTCTACTCCAACATTAATTGGAATCCTGCTTGTCCAGCTATTGCAGCAGATCATCAGTAGTATTATTTTAAGATTTAACAAATCAACCAATGTATATATATATATATATATTTTTTGTGAAAAGAAAAGTTGAACAGTTAAACACTGCTAAACTTTTTTATTTGAAAAAGTGATAATGATTAGTCATACAACTTTGCGTTCATGAATATGAAATCTTACCTTAATGAGAGAGATTTTTTCACGTACCAAAGTGGGAGACCAATGAAATGATGGCGGAAATATGGACTGATTACCGTGTGCATATCCTGCATCTAACCATACAAAATATTCACTTGAGAATGGATTAATTATCTAAAATAATTAAGGGGAACATTTTTGTCTACCTCTTAACATGAAATGCTGATCTCGACAAATTTGTTCACTTTTATTTCATGAAATGTAAGTTTGAAAATTATCATTACTATTAATGCTATTATTATTGTTATTATTATTAATCATTGTTGTTATCATTATTAATTGCTATCATCAAATGTTATTATTAATTGCTATTAGCAGTTAACATCTAACAAAATTTTCTAAATGTAAAAATATTTTATCTGACTAGAATCCACTTAATTTACAAAACTTTCAAGTATGTAGTAAACAAATTTTCATGAAATATAAGGGTTTTTTTTCTTTGGAAAAAAAATTTACCGAAGCATTGTATAGGAAGTAAGGTTTAGAATTAACCAATATATCATATTCGGCACTTTTTGCTTCCGGATGTGTAATCATTGTACGGTCCCATTCCGGATTCCAGCATTTTCCGCTTTGCTCAGCCGTTATTATTTCCGATGCCGCATCCAAGCACTGGTAGAGTGGAAGCTCAGTCAGTGCAATTGGAATTACCTGAAAATTTTAATTTTTATTTTAATGGAAATTTATTTTGGTGACATTTCAAAGTAGCAGAGGAAAAAATAAGAATATTTAATATTTAACTTTAAATGGTGCTAAATCAGTTTTTCACTTATTAATATTAGAAATATGATTTTTACGCATTTTTTTGGTTAGCTTAAAGTCTTTGCTATATCTCACTAGTTGGTGACACAAAATAATAGTTACCTTAGTAATATGCTCCAATCGATACAATTTTCTTCGAATGTAAACATGTTCTACACTTTTCTGATCCACAAAGATGACTAAATTAACTTTTAACTTAAGCAAATTTTCCAAGAAACCATAATAACTTTCTAATGGACGACGATATTCCCACCAGTCACCTCTTCCGATGTCTAGTAGAGCTGTTACTAAAGTAAAATTCGATGATCCAGTCCTAAAATCATGCTGATTTAATGTTTCTTAAGGTCACTCTAATTTTTATGAAATATTTTAATTTTTAGACATTAAACTATTATTTAAAGGAATAATGGAGAAAGACTTTTATTCATTGTTTTGTATATCAATGATGCCTGCAATAATGGTTCAGAATCCTGTTTACGTAATTTTTGATACTGATAATTTTCCTAACCTCATCTATCTTTTTCCATATAATCCTTGGATTCAAAATCCTAAAAAATTTTAGCACACATTATTACTTTAAGAACTTTTGAATGATCTTAACACTACTATTCTAAAGAAAACTATTCAGGTCGTCAATGAATTGGGATTAGTAAAATTTATTAAACACCTAGTTTCGAAACTACGCATGAGCTAGAAGAAATATTGTCGAGTCTTTGCTTCAAATCTTTGGGGCTTATGTAGTCCTCAACTCCCGGCGGAGGCTTTGCTGTTACAGTTATCTGGTAAAATCCGAAATTTTAACTTATTTTAGTTAAAATTTATGAAATGACTGACTTTGATGGCACATTCGTACTCTGTCGAAGGAAATCGGCTGTTTCTGGGCTATCTAACGTTTTTTGTTGGCTAGCTTTCTGCGGATATATTTGAGATACTGTCAATCTAGGTCGGGAGATGATTCTGGTGGATGAGGATGACAATACTAACGAAGTTTTCGATATCTCAGTCTGCAGTCTTCTCTGTGCTTCCAGAAGTTCGAAGAATTTTTGACCTCAAAAGATAAGATTAGAATTAATTACATCTTTTTTTTTGTAAATCGAATTTATTAAAATTTGAAAATTTCTACTTATTTCGTATTAATACAGTGGAATTCTCAACTGCACAGTGAGAAAAGTTGATAATGATGTCGAAGATTACTCCTTATCAGGCTCAAGAAATAAGCTCATATGAAACCTGGATTCTTTCTTGTTTTCGGTAATTGCACTTTCATAATAGGTAAAGATGGCGCTGATGATGTAAATGGAAAAGAAGTTGATAATAATGATGACCGGGATTTCAATACTGGTAGTGATGACAGCTGTGATAGTTCCAAACTTGATAGTGATGACGATAGTAGTGGTCCTAAAGTTGATAATGATGTCGATGGATTTAGCAGCATAGTTTGCAAGGGTGTAGACGATGATGTTAAAGATTTTGTGGACAATAACTGGTATTGCTCTTTCTTGTGATGGAGTGGAATCACTGTTGGTGAAATGTTACTTCCTGAAGTCATTCTGGTAGTAGTAAGAACGGTGACTTCCTTGATATCAGCAATAATAGATGGTGTTGTTGTTGGTACTGATAATGATGTTCCGATAACAGTATCAGAAGTGATAGGCACATGAAAAGCAGGAATATTCCATATGGGGAGTATTTCTGCAGTTTTATTTTTAGACGCACCATTCGAAGCATTAGATATTACTAAGGAATCAGTATTGTTGGAAGCGTTTGCCGTCTGTTCCTGAAATGTTTCTAAATGTTATTAAATAAACTATTGCATTTTCCAGATTTCTAAGCTAAGTTCATTTTGTGAAATAAAATTTGTTAGAATGGTGAACTCCAGGTGACCTTTGTAAAACCTAACCTTAACTTAGTGAAATCGATTAGTTCTTAATTGTTTATGTCATTCTTCTCTTGCTTGACATTAGCCAATTTTCTGAAAATGTTCCTGTTGTAAAGTGTTCCCTCACCGTGACGTAGAAGTTAGATGCAGATTTGACAATCGAATTTGCAAAGCTTGAATTTTGCTTCTTCACTTGTTCCGTATCTGGCTTCTTGATTCTTACATACTTCCCAAGCTCCTTATTAAATCTGTACCGGTGTCGATGCTTCAGTGCTGTTGGAATATCTGCAGTTTTTCCCGACCTCATCTTCAGTGGTGATGACTTTTGATGTTGCATTGTTACTAAAAATTGAAATTTTAATGTGATGTGTGATTTTATGAATAAGTAAATTTTACAAATTAACATATGCATTATTCGACAATCTTTTCTCGACAAGATTTTGGATTCTGATTCCCTTGCAATGGAAAATTCGATAAATCAAAAATGTGACCAATTCATGGGTTGTATGATTAATTGTGAAGTATTTATTTGCATTTATGTAGTCCTTAAAATAATCAGAAGAAAAAAAAATTTTTTTTAATCTAAAAAACAGACCGTATATGCTTTGCCATTGCATGTTATTAGCATATTTTGGGGTTGTCGAAATTGCTGCTAATTGGGTTCCATTCTGTGAAATTAACAAAACTATATGAAACTTTTTTAAATATTGTTTTAATGTCATGTGAAAGATAAATAATGTCGGAAATTAAAGTGATTAAGAAATTACGATTAATAAATAGTTTTAAAAAAAAATTTTATCAGCAAATTCTATTTCTGTTGGCTAACTAAATTTTTAATGATACTTTCTTAAAAGCTTTTTTTTATTGGTTAATTAAAATATTAGGTCTTGCAAAAAATTGTTTCACAAAAATTATCGAAGCAAAACAGAAAATAAATTCCTTTCTTCAACTACTTTATTGTGATTTTCTAAAATTTTGTACAATTATTCTTGACTTTTGCAACGATAACTTCTTTTCAGAGGGAAAAAGGAAATGATCAGTTAGGAAATTTTAAATAAAAGCAATTGCTATTCCTAGCTAATTCATGACATTTGATATCCAATTTATCTCTAAATTACTATCAATTAGCAACAAAGCATACTTGATTGAATGGGAATACTTGAATGATATGATAAATGATAAATAAATTCGATAATATAATGGCTGTTAGCAACCCAATAATAATCCAAAATATATAAAACCTCATTCCTCAATTGTACTCCAATCCATCGAATTTATTTTACTGCAAAAATTTTTTTAGGGGTAACAGGTAGCTAACTCGCACTCTCATTGTTGAACTTTGGTTTTAGCAGTAATTGTAACCGTTGAAAGATCAAGTCAAAAGCAAATGAAAACTTTTCAGTAAATATTTTACTTCCATTTTTTACTTCTTTGTTTTTTTTAATTGTTGCATAAAAATTTGATTTACAATAGAGAAAAGATTCTGTTTTGTTTTATTTTAGCCAATAAAACAGTAGCATAAATGTTATCCTCGATGTTAATTAAGCTTTACTAAGGGCATCTTTTCATTAATGTCTTTTTCTATCTCATAATATTTTTATTATTATTTTCTAATTTACAACTAATATTTCAATCATGAAGTTGCTTCTGCTTTTTTATCACATACCTGAAATCTATCTGGAACCTTTTAACTGTCTTATCTTACCTCACTGTTAAGAAGTTATTTTACACCTTTACAAGTTGAACTGATTAGCCTATCACAATGTGAAAAGGATATTGAGTTTTGTGGTATTATAAATGTTACACCAATTTTCCTATTTTGTTACAATTAATATAATATGTAGACATAAAAGATCACTTCTTTATGATCATTATCAGCATTATAAAAATTTATATGCCTTTTATCACTATAACATTTTCAACAGAAATTGCAAAATGGAAGAATTGCTATATTTCTGTTTTTCCTTTTTTTTTTTTTTTATTTGATTATAGTGCTTATTTTATTTGTTGGTAAAGCAAACGCTGGATCATAGATAATTCAGCAATTGTCGGGAATTTTTTTTTAAATCTTCATCAGCATGAATTTAATCAAAATTTAAAGAAAAAAGTTTGGAAATTGATAAATTATCATAATCAAGCTTGAGGAATACTTTAATGCTAAGTTTCATTTAATAATTTACGAGTATTATGCCGAACATGCCACAATATGTTTTTGTTCTATCCATAATTTTCGGTGGAGCATTTTATGAGCTGTCATATAAGTATCATTAAACTTAAATTAAAAAATTAAAAAGTTAAAAAGTACCGTTATGTGTCGTTCATGATGACAATTTTATCATTCAACGATCAGATTACCAATTTATTTATTTTTTATTTCGTAATTATCAGTATTTTAAATTTAAATTTTATCTAAAAGAAAGATTTAAATTTTATCTAAAAGATTTCAGATTTCATTTTACTGAAGCTTTTTCGTATATTCTTCTAGCATCTCAGTAATGATTTTGAAATCTTCACCAATACTCTCTAACATTCTACAGATGTGTGTGTTACCAAAAAATTTCGAAGAGATAATTTCTCTTCTATTCTTTGGCCACAGGTGTAAGGAAGATGTTATGCCATCGCTGATTTTTTGAGTGAGTTGAAACTTTCAATATACATTAAATTCATTTAAATTTTAAGCAAATATTCTAGATTTGGAGTTCTTTGTAAACACAAAATGAGAGATTTTCAACTTTTTGAACTTTTATCATGGCTTTAAAATTATTTAATTTATTACTTTGCTTTTTTGTGCATGATGAATGGACCGTAGGTATGAACTGATGAACACAGAAGATGAAAACTGAAGCTATGTGAAACGCACATTTTACTGAATAAACTGAATTAATGACAAATAAAGTCGGTCTTGCTTGCTTCCACTTAGTTGAACTCTAAATATTTTTGAAGTGTTTATAGTTCCTGATTTAATTTGACTACAGGCTTTCCAATCCTAAATTATAATCTCACGCAAATTTCAAAAAATTGGACGCTTCCTCTGTTTACCCTCGAGAATGTGCCATTTTCTTCAAATTAAATAATTTTCAGTTGATTCTTTTACTCAATGATTCCACACTTGAAAGTAAAAAGAAAAAACGGTTGGTGAGATAAGAGATGAGTATTTTTAAAGAATGATTACCTTTTGAACTTTGCTTTTGAGTATCATCATCTCAGAAAGCACCCAAATATCATTGAGTAATGTGAAAGAAACAAAAAAAAATAAATAAAGTTTTTTAAAAATTTTTCACTCTGAATAAAAACATTAGGGAAAATAAATGACTTACTGGAATATGTTGACAGTGTTACGTACTGTTTCTGTCCATATTACCTCTAAAATTAGACAATTCAATCAAAGAAATCACTAATTCAACATACAATGTTTTTTGTTTTACGTATTTTTAGCGTATACATAGTAACACAAAGAAATCTTAATCTAATTTAATTTATCCAAAACGATTTAAAAATGCAATCTATCCATCCCGTGATACGTTAAATATGGAAATAGGCAAGAATCTTTCTAGAAGAAAGCGAATAGGCCAAGATATTTTATATCTGTCTTAGTTTAAGCTATCATATCAATGGTCAAATGAGCAGTCTCAAACAAAATTGATAGAGAATATTTTACATCATCATGTGTTATTGGGCGATTTTAAAAAGTCAAATAACGATAACGCTGAAGTGTTATTACAACGTCAGTGGTGGTAAACTAAAATTTTAAAGATTTGAAATTTTAATTTCTTTTTCGACATGCATAAAACGTATGTCCCACTTTCAGAAATTAACTCAATAAGCTCAAGAAATTTTTAAGTTAATTGACAAAAAGTTCAATCATTCACTTTTCAAATATTCCAACATATCGTTAGAAACCAATAATTTAAATTTATTCCCTCGATCATATCAAAATATATCGACGTAAGTCTTTAGAATAGTTATAATGTAATGATATTATTATGAATGTTTTATATAATTAATATAACTGCGCAGACATTACTTTGATAAAATGATTAGTGATAATGAATAAAGACAGAATTTATAAGCGAAATTATTAATGAATGAATGGAAGAATTAAATCGAAAGCAATAAGAAAAGTTTAAGTCAACAGATGTCGTCGAGTTCTTTTCCTTTACTTTTTTTTGATTTCTTTTCTCTAACTTTTTTCTCAGTTAATTTTCATTTTCTTTTCTTTCCTTTTTTTTATTTNNTATATTTATATATAAAATTTATTAATAGTGAAAAAATCCAATAAACTTTTGGAAACATTTGAAAAGTTTCAGAAAATTTATTAATAATTACCATCTTACTTTACATCCTATTTCCTCACTCATCATATAACAACCATAAATTATCATGATTACATGAATCACTAAATCTAAAAATAACTAATCAACAATAATTCATTTGTCATGTACTGTATTCTCAGCATACATCGAAAAACTTTTATAAACTTTAAAACTATAAAAAAAATATTAATAATT
>PQVD01004290.1:0-10962 GCA_003012265.1 Setaria equina
AATTGTTATCATTAATCATTATTATTAATTATTATTATTATTAATTATTATTATTAATTATTATTATTAATTATTATTATTAATTATTATTATTAATTATTATTATTAATTATTATTACTAATTATTAATTATTATTATTATTGATTATTATTATTAGTTATTAATTATTATTATTAATTGTCATTATTAATTATTAATTATTATTATTAATTACTATTATTCATTATTAATTATTATTATTAATTATTACTATTATTATTAATTATTACTATTATTATTAATTATTATTATTAATTACTATTATTATTAATTATTGATTATTATTATTAGTTATTAATTATTATTATTAATTATCATTATTAATTATCGTTATTAATTATTATTATTAATTACTATTATTCATTATTAATTATTATTATTAATTATTACTATTATTATTAATTATTACTATTGTTGTTAATTATCAATTATTATTATTAATTATTACTATTATTATTAGTTATTATTATTAATTATTATTATTAATCATTATTATTATTAATTATTATTAGTTATTGTTATTATTATTATTAAAATTATTATGATTTGTTACTACTTTTTAGCTACAAATTACTAATTATTAATTATTGGCTATTACCTATTAATTAATCATTGACTACTAATTATTGTTATGATTATTTATTAATTATTATTCATCTTCTATTAAATAATTATTAATTATTGGTTGATATTCGTTGCTAATTACTTTTTCTGTTGATAATCAAAAAAAGGAAGTAGCAATAGATTAATTTAAATTTGTTATTTCTAACTGTTAAAGTTAGTTAGGGTAACAAACAAAACAAAAAGTGGGAGGGGTCGCAGAGAAAGGGAAGTGGAAGTTAATTAGAGAAAGAAAGAAGAAGGGAAACATTTGTCATTTCGCACAAGCACCTTTCCACATTTCCCTCATTTATTTCATTCTCTTCCTTCTTTCGTCATAAACTTAAATTTTATTTCAAATTATTTAACAATTTTGCTTTTTCGCTTTTCAGTATTTAAATAAAAAGAAAAAGAATGATATAAAGAAAAGACTTCCTTTTTTCTTTCCTTTTTCGGAAAAAAAAGTTGAAATTCTTTTCGCATTGTTGACGATTGATAATTTTCTTTTTTTTTTTTTTTTAAATTCGATCTTCATAATGAATTAGAATTAAATCATTTAAAAAATGCTGTTGTTGTTTCCAGTTGTTCTGCTTCAGCATTTGTTTTGTTCGTATCCACTTATCATTATTTTTCGGATTGCATTTTTCCTTTTTTCACACTTTCTGGATTGCATTTTTATATGAATGGATAATTCAGTTTTATACGAGTAAGATTTACTGGAAGAAACTACGCGCAATTTCATTAAATAATAATTTTACTTGCTAATTTACATCGACTTTTTTAAGCTTGAAAAGAAGGAAAAAAGCGAACTGCCAGAACTTGTTCATTTTCATTTCCATTTCCAAATATCGAATTCTTTGCTTTCTATACATTATACTATTTATTTATATATATATCTATATACTATTATTTCGCTCTATCTATATACTACTACTTCGCTCTTATACTTACAAATTCCTGTTACTTACCTATTTATTGCTGGAATAGCTGCAACTATTTACTATTGCTACTACTGCTACAACTATTATCGATGATATCACGTATCATTACTGCTATCTTTCTTCTCCTTTTCCTTCGGTTTGATTTAATTTAAGATTTTGAACAATTTAACTATTTGAAAAACTACTCATCGATAAAATTCTTCAACTACAGCTATATATTCAATGATGAGTGTTACATTTGGTGATCATCATTTGGAACAACTTTATCAACAATCACTTCTGATCCATTCTCGTGCACATCTATTACATTTGCAATGTTTATGGGCTGCTTATTACTTATTAATTGCCTTCATTCATTTGTTACAGCTTGATTTTATGCTTATTGTTAATGCAATTAGTGCAACAATATGTATTATTTTGCAAGCTTTCCTACTTATTAAACCAACTCTTATTCGGTATATACTGTATGGTACCGTACAGTTGCTTGCAGCGAACACAATAGCTTTACTGCCATACGGTTATTCTGCCCTTTTGCCTATTTCATTAGTAATTTTTACCATTTACGCTTTAATACCGATGAAAATTATTTATTCATCAATTATTTGTTCAGCCTTATCTGTGCTACAATTGCTTGCTCTTATTTTCTTTACTCCGTTACCGTTCACCGTAAGTCAGGTAACATTTCTTTTCTCTGTTTTTAATCATTAATTAACTTTCCTTTTTTCCTCCAACATAATTTTAATTAACAATTTCACACTTTAAGAAAAAAACAGTGTTGATAATTTCACACGCAAGAGAATTAACTGAGTAAATGAATGAGGAATAAATAAATAAATAAGAATTTTACCTGAAAAGCAAATGCTTAAATTGGCAATTTATCTTATCGCTATTTTAATTCATTTCAAATAATTTTTTCTTTGGAATTTTAATTTTATAAATATATAATTCTATCGGTGACTTCTAGTACATTAACTGTGTGCTTAATTATCAGTTTTCTTCCAGTTGATTGAATTTTTTTCCGAAATTTTACAGTAAAAATTTTCATTTGATCACTTAAAGTTGACAAATTTTATTTTTAAAAATGATTAAATGAAGTAGAAGAAATTTTTTTAATCATCGATTTTTATGGTGAAGTAAAGTTTTGAAAGTTTCAGTAGTTTAATGCTTGCTGAAAATCTAATTTTTGTTAAGAATATATTTTTTTCTTGTCAGACAGGATACGATAAAGTAGACAGATGGAAAGAAAACAACAGAATATAAAAATTATTCCATTTACTGATTTTATTATTTTGGTGCGATATTCATTCGTTTACAAATCAATTAAAAAAAATTTTGCCAAAAATAGATATTATATTGTGCAGTTTTTAAAATCTCCAAATTTTGATCATTTTCAGTCAAAAAAATCAAACACAAAGAGAAAGTGTCACAAATACAAATTATTCCCTGTTTTTTCTTTTGATTAAATCAATTTTTAAATATTCCAAAAATTTCCATATTCATTCTTTTTCATCCTCAAATGATTAACTAATTGTTCAATTGAATAAATAGTTAATTACTTGATGATTGAAGATATGAGCATTAAATAAGAATAGAATGGATTTAAATGCTTTTAAATTGTGGCATTTATCATTTCAGTAATACTAAATCACTTTATATTTCAATTTCCCACCTTAAAAAGGAAAAGGAAAAATGCTTCTTAATCCCTCTATTTTCTTTTTTTTTTTCGCGTTAAAAGATGGATCCTCTTAAATTTCATTGCACATTGATTTTTTTTTTTCACTTGCTCCATAAAATTGATATTTGTGTAGAAATTTCGAAATTTTAATATAAATTATAAGAGAAAGTGCTTAAAAGTTAGAAAAAAAAATAGAATTCAAGAGTTTTGTTAGCGCTTTCAAAATCCTTAGACCAACTGAAATTTGAAAATGAAACTTTTTTCTATTTTTGAAGAAGCGAAGAAATTGATTTTATCCAAGTTTATAAACTTTTTTGATGATACCAGCTGAGTGTTAATGAAATAATCTATGATTTAAATTCAACCTTTTTTCTTTCAAATGCTATACAGCCTTTTCTTTTTAATTTTTTCCTTTAACTTTTTTGACATTTTCCAATTTTTCACTGCAACTTTATTTATTACTTATTGTATCCATCTGCTTCGTTCCATTTAATCTTTTCTTATTTTTATTTTGTTTAACTTTTTTTTCTTCTGTTTTTCCTCTCCTCTTCCTTTTATTTCATCTTTTCTTCCTCTCTTCATTTTTTTAATTTTTTTAAGATATATTTTATAACTTATTTTTATTTATTGGAAATAAATCATCATTTTAATTATTTCATTCAAATCACTGATTATGGAAAAATTGGTCATTTAGCAGTTAAATGTCTTTTTTCTGTCCTGCATCAAACATTATTTTGCATTTTTTCTTCTCTCTCTTCTTTTTTTTAAATATTTTATTTTAAGGAGAAGAAATGAGATGAGTAGAAAACTTCTTTCTTTCTCTTCTTTCCTGAAGTGGACATTTACATAATGCTACATTCAATTCAACATATTTCATTTCATTTGTTCATTAATGTCTTCTATTGATGAAAGATATTTTATATTGAAATATTACATATATATATATATATATATTTTATCAAAGATCAAGATAATTATCTACCGTAATTATATTATGTGTTCAGATAGTAATTTTTTTCTCTCGCTGAAATTTTTCGTCCGGTTTAAAATCTGAAAAAAGAAGGAAAGTATAGAATTCATACCAGTTGAATGAAAAAGCAGGTACCAGGAAATTTTTTATACGAAAAAAATTTATTGAAATTATCATGAAATCAAATAAATGAATGAGTAAAATTAAAATGTTTCGAAATTTTGCACAGTAGGGTTAAAAATTTTTTTACAAAAATTTTGATATTGGCAACAGTTTGACGGGAAAAAAGACTGGAAACAAAGTGAAGAATGGATTTAAATAATTATTAACTTTGAGTAAATTTTAAAATGAATAAATTAGTGCGAAATGCGAAGAAGTAAAGCAAAACTCGTATCATGAAATCAAATATTTTTGATAAGCAATTTTTATAAACTAATATTTACTTTTTAATATTTCCATGTGTGATTTTTTCTAATTAATTAGGTAAAATCAAATGGTATCTCTCAAATAACTTACCCCACTATGTGAGTAACTGAATAAGTGAATAACCATTTTCCCTAAAAAAATCCTTGAAAATAAATTCAGTTATGATTCTATAAAAAAAGATTTTTAATGGATACAGATTTTTCTACCAAATATAAATTAACTTTGTCTCCATAATGGAACTTTTCTTAATAAATAAATAATAAAAATTGATTAATTAATTAAATCAAATGATTCATTGGTTAAAAGTACGAATTTTTCTATTAAAATGCATAGATTAGTGAAAAAAAAAAGAAGGAAGAAAGAAAAACATCGCATGATAATTATCAACTAATAAAAAAAAAAAAANNCAGTTCCAAATGTTGCCAATTGTTAAGTTTTAATAGCTCGAATATCTTTTTTTCGAAGTAAATTTTTAAATATATCTGTTCATTTATTGGAAATACCCAAAACAAACTTATGACTCAACCGTAACTTCATTTCAAAATGTTTTTTTATTATTTTTGAAAACTCAAATTTGCTTTTATCGTGTAAATTTAATTAATATTTACGTCGGCCACTTTGTGAGTGGCAAATATATGCTAATGTTGCAAAACCTTCAATTATCCAATAATTGCATTTGAAATGTATTTCAAGAATTTTTATATCCAAAAGTAATTTTTTCATTTTAATTTTACCAAGATTTTGGGTGTTGAAGCATTTTAAAAAGGGATTCAAAGGGAAATAAGTTACTTTCAAAATATCAAAAATAATTTTCCAAAAATTTAAGTAAATTCCGAAATTTTACTGAAAAAAAAAAAACGAAGTGAATTCGCTTGGTTTATGCAGAGGCATACACAAATTTCAGTCTTTTAATTTTCCCTTTTTTTTTTTATTTATTTTCAATTTCTCAACTTTCATTTTTAAAATATACATTTAATTAATTATTTTAGACAATATTATAATTGATTTTTACTTGTCTAAACGATAATTTCTAGCTGTCATGTGTTTTAACTTTTTTTTCTTGAAATAACAATTTGAGGTCGAATTTCTATTTTTATTATTTATTTAACGTTTGTTAAAATTTTTTTTGATCAATTAAGTCATTTCAAAAAAAAAAAAGAAAAGAAGATGCAAATAAAAACAAATATCAATTACTCGAAACATCAGTTTTATAATAATAGAAAAATTTTAGTTTTAAATCTTTTTTTTTTTTTTTGCTTCTTGCTAGTAGTTTTCCTGTTTTCTTTTGGAATTGATAAAATTTACAATTTAACTGTACTAATTCATATTTAGACGGATTGAGGTAATTTTCACATTTGGGAGCAAGAGTAAATTTATATTTAATTTAATTAATAGATGTTGTTGGCGAGATTTTTCGTTTTCATCATTTTTTTTCTTTCCCGAAATTACTTTCCCTACTTTTTCTTTTTTTTTTCAGAACTGCCTACCAAAGATTTTAACTTTTTTCACCTCTTTAAGAAAAAAAAAGAATCTCATTTTTCGTTCTTTTCGATTTTTCACAAATTCAGTTCTTTTACTTTCTTCCCCTCTATTCTGTTTTATCTTTAACTTTAATTGGAATTTTTTTTTTTTGAAGTTAAAAAGAAAAGAACAGTATGTAAATTTTGTTGTTTAAAATTACTACAGTTATATACTTACACATATATATATCAACAATTCATTGTTCTGATCAATCACTTTTAAAAGTGGAATGCTATTTGGGAAACGAAATATCATTTGACAGTTGTTGTAAGGTTTTGAGAAATTTTTTTTAAGAAATTCTTTTTTTTTCGTCCATTTCACAAAGCGTATTAGTTGGAAATACAAAATGGAAAGGTTCGTAAAATTTTTGACAGCACAAAGTTCAATTCGTGAAATGTATATTATGCAATCGATAATGCCATAAATTTAAAATGTTCATAAAGTTTTATCTTAAATTATCAGATGGTTGATTTTTTTTTTTTCTTTATGAATTCCAAGATTCATCGTAATGCTTTTTTTATAATTTAAAATGCCATATTAAAATAACGTTTTTTTTTGTCTTTACCAGAGTGATATAGTTACTTGTCACGACTACACTGATGTTCATATTTTTCATTTTTTTTTTCAAATTAACTTTTCAAATTAATAATTCTATCCGAAGTTAATTTAAAATTTTTACTTTTCTTAATGATTAGTATCTCTGGCAGATTTTACAGGATATAGCGGGAGAAGGCATTCAATTAATCATCAGTTTAGCTTTTAAATTTTCATTGACAACGGCACATTTCGTTATTCCATCGGAAAGCAACTGTCAAATGTATAATTATTATTGAAAATAGAAAAGAATAAATTGTAAATATTTGAAAAATTCAAGCATTTTGTTCATTCCAATTTTTCTTCGTTTTATTTGCTGTTTTTACGAATTAGTTGGCAGCAATGAGTATAATCACTTCATCATTAGCAGTACAATTTTAACTTTTATAAGCATAGTTTAATAATAATTATTAACATCTTTTATAATTTATTTGTAAATAATTTCGCAATTTTTTCTCTGGCAAAAAAAAAATCTAATTCAATCTAACACACCCTCAAATTAATACTACAAATAGCTTTTTTTTGGCTGCTATATAGAAAGTTTTTGGTTTGATCAGTTCCGAACTTCTTATCAGATGGCCTTTTGACTAAAACAAAATTAAAATTTTATTTTGCAATTAAAATTGCAAAAATCCTGAAATAATTATTTTCATCTTTTTGATTTATCATTATTTTTTTTTTACTTCTATCTACTATTTTCGCTATCATTTGTCATTTCATATCATTACCAAAATTAACTGTTGTTGTTTGTTATCGTGGCATTTTTTTTAGCCCTTTTTTTTATTCCCATTAATTAAACATTTCATTCTGGCTCCTTTAGAAATAAATTGCCAAAACTGATATCATATATATGTACTATTATCATTATCACTATCAAGCGGATAAGCGATTAACGGTATTGGAAATTTTATGATAATCGAATTTGAAAAAAGTGAAAAGAAACAAAAAAATAATGGTGAGGAATGGTGAAGTTGAACACAGCAAAAATATGAATAAAAAAGAGATTGAATAAAATTTTTTCGTAAAAATGAAAAATGGAAAAGGACAAAAGGAAATTTATAAAAATAAATGATCAATTGCGACGAATTCATTCCTCTTCTTATATCTTTTACATTTTGCTGCTGTAATTTCAACTAATTTCTCCACTCATTTATATTCATTTACTTATTAATTAATTATTGTATTACTACAAATTTAATCCTATTCATTAAATCAAGTTAAAACGAGCACAAAAGAAAGGAGGACGAAAGAGAAGGAAAATTTTGTTGTTTTATTATGCTGCATATATTGATTATTGTAAATCCTATTATTTAAAATAATACAAAAAAAAAGATTAAGAAAAGAAACTAATTAAAATTGAAGACGGAATAAAAAAAAAAAAGAAAAACGGTGGTGGAATAAGGTTTGGAACGGAAATGAGAAACGGAAGAAATGAGAAACGGAAAAAATTGCTTTCTTTCCATCGACAAAAACTCACCCACAAGAATGGATGGGTGGTGTTTAAATTTTTCTTTTTTTGATGTATTAATGCATATACCTGATAAAAATGTTATATTAAGTAAAATAAAAAGTAATATTTACCATTTTAATTATTTTACATTTTAATTTTCTAAGTTTTTATTGATTAAAATTAGGAATAAATAAAATGAACTTTTAAAGGCCTATCGATGTAAATCAAAAGGAAATCATTATAACATAAATGATAAAAGATGATTTAAAATTTACATAAGTGTTGATAAATGAAATGTCTTTTTGTTCTTTTTCTTTTACGGAAAATTGAAATATTTTTGTAAATCCGAAATTGTAATTTTGGAGCAATTTCAAATATTTTACAAATCGTTGATTAGGTATTTAATTTCAGCCCAATTTTTATTACTTATCTTATTCCTTATTTATATTGGCAAATTAAAAAAAAAAGAGTGTTAGTATTATAATGCTGATAAAGATTGTGTGAATAACAGTGTAAAAGTGTAAATTGGGTTTATTCAACAAAGTCTTTTGAATTATGAAGAAATTATTATCCTAATTATTGTTGTCGTCACTATCAACTGTCATCACTATCAGCCTTAACACTATCACTTACATTTTTTTAAAAATCAGCAATTATTTATTTAGTAATTTTTTTTAAATTCAATCATAAATTTTTCTTGTGTTTGTTTCATAAAAATGACCACAATGCGAATGTTTTTTACCATTTATTCGTATTTCATTAATATATTTTTCATATCGCCTATGTATTTCTGGACTTGAGACAAAATTTTAATAAGATCTAATAAACTAGAATTAATTATTTAAATTTTAAATATCTAATGTGAAAGGTGACAATTAACAACTGCTGTAAAAAATTGATTTTGACAAAGGAAAGAAGAAGGAGAGGGAAATTTGTATCGAGCAAAGACTCAATCATTTTATCAATTTACAATTACCGGTTTTATTTGCTCATTGATATTCTTCTTCTTCTTTTTTTCTTTTTTTTTTTAATTTCTGTAATGATGTATTAAATAGGAATATTATTTGAAATGGAAATTTATGAGATATTTATGACATTTCGAATGTTTTATTCATTTTTTATCAAAATAGCCAATAAATATTGTTGAATGGAGTGTCTGAGAAATAACGTTAAAAACTATGATTTCAGGAAAGGAAATATATATATATATATATACTTCTTTTAAAAGTTTTTATTCAATTTTTTTCTTCTTTTGGAAATTTTTCTTTTATCAATAATTTTCTTTTCTGCTCTTCTTCTTCAAATAAATTTATATGCATTTTTTTTATGCTGTAATTTTTCCAAAGTTTTCTTTCATTGATAAAGCATGAAAGAGACTGATTGCTAAAGTCAGAGGAGAAAAGAAATGATATATATTACCTTTTCTTTTTCAATCCAGGTTATTCAATATGATTTGCCATCAGTGATAGGTAATTCAGTTATCATTCCCAATGATTAGAGATTGCTTGAAAAAGCTGAAGCGTTTGGATTATCATTTTATCACCTAATCATTCCTTTTTTTTCATAAAGTTGTAGATTTACAGAAGTATAGTGAAATGAAGAGAATCTGAAGTACTGATAAAGACTTCAATAATAATTAATAAAAGAATAAATATATTAAAAGTGGTGGATGTTTCCTCTTCCATTTTAGCAATAAGAATGAGCAAAACAGAAATTGATCAGAAAGAACAAAAATTAATCGAATCTTTACCTGAAACTTAATTCAATTAAAAATAAAATTGAAAGCAGTTAAATGATTAATCATCTTCTATAATTTGATGATGGATTGCATTTTTGACGCAATTTATTCACCTTATTCGAACTTCTTATTTTCAAAAACCAATCAGTAAAATACCAAAATACATTGATCAACAAATATGCGCGGAGTAGAAATTTTATATTATTAATTTCCAAATTGTCACGCACATTATCACAAGAGTAGCTGATATAATCAGTTTGTTAATTGTTGAAAAAGATGTCAAAATATTTTTACTCATTTAAAATTTAATGCCAGCTAACATGACAAACAAATGAGCTAAAGTTTAAACTTTGCTAACATTTGCAAATAAAATATATTTTTTGGTTGTTGTCTGAGAGATATTTTGTTGCATAGCATCATATGCTTAGCGACGAGATTGTTTTTAAGAATAGTAATGGATATCGGATGATGAACAAACGCTGCATTAACCCTTAAATTATTTGAAAGTTTCAGTGTCATTTAATGTTACTATCGGATAGTTCAAAAATTTAACATAAGCACTACAAAATAAAAAAAAAATTCATTTCTCAGCAATAATACACATTTAATTGCTGTAATTATGATTAAAATTATTAAAACTTCCCAATCAAACATTGCAAAATTAACGGAAGAAGAAATTTCGACACTTGACAGTGGCAATAATTTCATCATTATGAGATTGCTTTAGTAGAATTCTAATATTTTTCCAACTTATGTTTCAGTCTCAATATTTTGATATTTTTAATATCATTCAAATAAACATTAAGATTTTTTAATTAAATCAACATTAAGATTTAATTGAATGAGCTAGAAGGAAAAAATTCGATTGTTGCCAAGCGCGACAATTTAATTGTTATAAGATTTTTTTTTTGCGATATCACTTATATTTGAATATTTTAATGCTGATTAATTTTGCTTTGACGGAAGCAATAATTTAATTGTTATTTAAGATTTTTTTTTTTTTACTT
>PQVD01004292.1:4698-16987 GCA_003012265.1 Setaria equina
AAGTCAATTTTTCTATCTTTCTCAACCATATCATGAAAAGAATAATGAATAAATGTCATTTAATTTCATATTCATCCCCATTTGATGTATAAATGTAATCGCACATTGTTTAAGTCTGCAGCTTTTCCTTAAATTTTATAATATGAGTCTAAATTTGCATAAAGTCTTTTTTATTCTTACGTGCGTGTGTTTAGCAAAAAATCATTACCGCTAATAATTCATGATTACATTTTCTTTTCATATAGTACCGAATGAAAACTTAAAGCAAGTACAAAAGTTCAGCAGTAATCAGTTCGGTTCTCTTCTAACTCCAAACTAAATAGTTCCCTTCAGGATCCAGCAAGTAGGAAGTGAAAGTCATCTGGGACGAATCGGATGCTCCCGGAATCCTAACCGATATTTCAGCTATCACTCCAAACCCCTCATGTACTTACAGACCACTTCTCGTAGTGGCCAGTCACGCTGCTGACACTAGAATTTACGGGCCGCAAGATGTAATGGCTTGATGGTTGTGCAGTTGGGGGGAAGGGTTCTGACTTCTGTTAAGGAAGGTCGGGGGCCGCTGATATGTGATTAATTGGGAGGAATTACATATTAGAATGCGCAATGACCATAACATGATGCTGATGTCCATTTCATTAAATGTTAAAGCTTCTTGAGTATATTCCACGCGTTTTAGTTAAACATAACCTTTCATGAGTAAGTGAATGGAATGTAAATGGAGAAACAGAAAAGCGATTACTGCTTATTCAGTGCATGCCACTTTTGAGTATTATCTTCTCTGAAATTGGCTTCAGATAGTGTCTTAATTGATAATGACAGTACATCGAGCATCGACGATGTTGCTTGGTTCTTTGGATGTCAAGGCGAAAACAGCGCGAATTTTCCATCAGCTTATGCTTTCTAAAGCATTAATCGCGCAAGAACACAAAGGAATATATTCGATACTTCCCATTGGTAGCTTCCTAATCTTTCCTTTCATTGATGTCTCATCTGAAATTACATTACTTTTAATGGCCCGTAGTGCTAGTGAAATATGCTCTTTATAGTCCTATCGTGGTTCTATGTAATCTCTAGTAATGTAAGTTGAGAATACATTGAATCCAGCATAACTTGTTTAACTCTCCATTTTACTTTTTTGGTCAGCGGATCTTCAACAAACTGGTAAATGTGATTGAAACTGAACTGAATGCCATTGGCGCCTACAAAATCACTATGCCGGTACTTGGTGGAAAAGAATTATGGGAAAAATCAGATCGATGGAGCGCTTTCGGATCAGAAATGTTTCGTGTGAATGATAAAACAAGTCAGACTTTTTGTCTTCAACCAACTCATGAAGAAATGGTGACAAAATTGGTTGCCGAACAAGGTAGATTGCTTTAGAAAAATCGAAGAGATTTAAACTGTTTAGTTTTCATATCTCCACATTTTTAGATATCATTTTGGATGTGTTCTTTTTTTTCTCAAATTTGTATGCTTTATTGCTGCATGGATAGAAGTGGCAACAAATGTTTCATATGTTAGATGTTTTGGGGTACTGGTGCCAAAGAGAAGTGCGGACTCTATTCCTATTGATTTAATGTGAAATCCGTCCTGTATAGAGTATTCTTCATTTTGACTTTCCCTAAAATTATCTTACAGCAATAGATCACATTTTTGCATCTTTCATTTTTGTTATGAGTAAAGAAAATTTTCTTGGAAGTATGAAAATTTCAGTATCAATTTGTTGAAGGTGAATTGAGACAAGCTGTTTTCCCACTGATGCTTTATCAAACAGGACCGAAATTTCGTGACGAGATTGCCGTTGGATATGGACTTCTTCGTAGTAGAGAATTTTTGATGAATGATTTATATTCATTTGATATAACAGAGAAGAGTGCTTTGGATACTTACAATTCTGTAAATGAAGTAGGTATTAATATGTGAAATGTGGAATTTGTTAAAATCATCTCAGTGCCCGAACACTTTCTTAAGTTGAAATGGAAGTGAATTTATATCGAAATAGCTGAAAAGCCTCCCTGCTTTTCTCTTTCGACTTTTACTTCGCAAATTTTCTTTGTAATCAATTTCAGCTGAAAGTTGTAACAATTTTATATTTTATTTTAAACATCTCATTTATTTTCCTCCCATTTACAGTATAGTTACAGCTTGTTTACAGACATATCTCCGAATATTTCGTGATCGTCTCGGCATCAATCTTTATGTTGTACGAGCTGACCCTGGGAACATTGGTGGTAATTTATCGCATGAGTATCATTTATCATCTAAAATAGGGCGCGATAGTATTGCATACTGTACAAAGTGTAATTTAGGTTAGCTTTTTGCTGTTTTTTCTTTTCGATTTTATTGAGGTTTAAATGAGTGTCTTTTTATTGAAATTTGGCATTCCTATAAAAAAACAAATAGGCTTTCAGTTAAAGGAGCTTAAATCGACCACTTTTAAGTCTTTCAAAATTTTTGCTTGCAAATCCGAGGGAAATCCGCCCTAATTCGATTTATTTGTTGGTAGATGCATAATCTTGTTTACCATAAGAAGAGTAAGACGTTCTACTCCTTTGAGGTGGAATTTAGAGGCTTTTTGAAGTTTCCTTATTCCATTTAAAATATGGGAAGAACTCGGCGTATACAGCATTTTCATTGCATGAAAAGACATCGTTAATAGTCCTCTGAGGAGTCAGTGACGATTTTTTGTTACTTCAGGTGTAAGTCATGATTTATTGAAACGTGGCGAAAAGCCTTGCTGTTGTGCTGAGGAAAATATTTCAATTGTTGAAACAATTGAAGTTGCCCACACATTTCAGCTAGGAGATACATTCAGCAAAAAATTGGGAGCGAAACATCTTGGAAAACCACTGGTAATGAACTGTTTTGGAATAGGCATTGGTAAATTATTGTTATTTGAAATATTTGGTTTTTGACTTCATTAATTAGTCCCATAGAACGTAACAATTATACGTACATGAGGTGCAGAGCTAAACGAAGATAAGTCTAATAAAATACTGATATTTGATTAATAGGCAATGTGTGAATTTTATATTGTGCTCATTGGCGCTGTGTAACACCGATGTAATTATGCAATGTCGGGAACTTTTGATAAATGGTAGAATAATAGTAGAATTTGAAGTAGCAAATAGTAAAGTGGTAAGCAGTAATTGTAGTATTAGAATATTTTTAGGTCGTTTGGTGGCAGCTTTAATTGATTCAATGTCACCTAGTGCAAAAGCTCTTCGTCTACCATATGCATTAGCACCATTTAAAGTGGCCATTATTCTTCCAAACAAAACTCAGCCAAAAACGATGGCATTTGCTGAAGAACTTATTGGATGTCTTAGTCAAATATCAACCTTACAAGATGATATTTTCGTCGATGATAGATTGGATAATTCAATTGGCAAGCGATTGATTGGTGCTTCAAATCTTGGTAAAACATTCCGGAATTTTAACTTAAATTTCCCACCAACATAATTATCATATCTCAGTAACAATAGGAATGTCGAACATATTGCCTGAGATGTTTTCATGGGACAGTAATTTTGCTAAAGATTAAACATTTTTTTATTTCTTAATAAATTTTCAGTTATACTGAGCCGACTATAATGGGCTATTTTCATTGTGTTCTAGTTGGAAGATTGTTAGTATATTATTTCGTTTATGATTCAGGTATTCCCCACATATTGGTAATCGGAAATCGGTCTGCCCGGTCTTTGTCTGAAAAGCCAGTTGCGGAATATTATAGAACAGAAGTTCACAGTGACGAACCAGTCAGCATTGGAGATCTTGATTATGTTGAAGTTTCAAAGTTTTGTGAAAAACTATAAGATAGTTTTTATGTTGACTAAAATTTGAAAACATTGTATGCAAAAGTTTTTGTTTTGGGGGCTGACTGCATAAAGCAATAGATTTACTTGACTTGTGCGGGTCCTTTTCTATACGTGTGCTCTGGTGGCTGCTGCTCGAAGAATTAGTATGGAAAATATTCCCTAAAAGTAATTTGGTAAATACTGAGATGAAAAAAATGCTTACCATCAAACAGTACTTCTTGAATTAACATCATAGCAATGGTCTCTTTGCATTCTTGTTCTTAATAAGTTGTTACAGCAACTGTGAACTTTGTGATACAATTGCTTCTATTTTGCAGAATGATTTAAGTGATTGTTTGATGTAATAAACTGCCTCTATGTATTGTTCCCTGGATCTTTTATTCTTTGTCAGGACATAGTATTCTTTTCTACTGTTTCGCAACATTTCACTATTTCTTATAGTTCCAGTAACATTTCTTTATCAGCATGAGCTTGATTCACATTAGTAATAATGACCAAAAGATTGTGGGATACTACTACGACAGATTTTAATACTATTTTGATATTGCAATCATTTCGTCCTTGTCGAGACAACTGAATCAGTTATAAAATGATAATGCATGGAAGTAGATCGAATAGACACAAGAAGCCAGCTGACAAGGCCTATGAGGAGTGAATGGGTAATTAATTAAGGACTTAATTTCCATAGACTTTGTCAATTGTCTCCCTGCATTCATGCAGTTTATTTCTGGAGTTATCACAAGGTAGTCTTGGGCGAACTATTGGCGTTAAAGGAGAGAAATCGAGCAGTTACGAAAATCGAATGGAGATTCTTGAACGAATGACTAGTTTTAGAACTGAATGTAAGACTTGCATGTTGCAGACTTTGTTCTTTGCTTTGTCGTGGATGCATTATGGGTTTAAATTGTTATTATCAGCGAAAGAAGCACATCTTTCATCCGTGATTAAAATTCTCTCTAAAGGATTCCATATGGAGCAATTGTCGTCGATGCTTACTATTTCGAGTAAAGTTCGGGGAATTACCGTGCTCACGGAGAACGAGAAAAAATTATTCAGGTTGAGCAATTATTTTTATGAAACTACAAGTGTCACTTTAGAGATTTCAAGAACAAACAAAATAGAGAGGGACACATATGCAACTTAGAAACTAAGCTTGATAGGTTTTTCTAAAGAATTTTGTTGCCAAATAGAATGTGCAAATTCAGTTCTGTACTGATTTCCCGTGTGTTTGAAGTTGGAAATGGATCATCGCATGTAAATGGAATATTTACTTTATCACAGTCTCTTTTCTGTTTCAGCAAAGAAATCACTTTACCAATCGTAACCGTGCCACCGAAAATTATAAATCGTTTAATTGGGTGTAAAGAAATAGCTAATCGGACGGTGGAACGATTTGGTAATAAAATTAAGGTTATTTATTATCTGTTAATCTAGTTATGGATTGCTATTTCAGTTTTAGTGATAACGCTGCTACATAAATGGATTTTATTTTCGTGATTTGCTTACAGTTTTCCTGTCTTGTCCATTTTGTGATCTTTTTGAATACTAATTATTTGTCAAGTCAAATGCCTGACTATTTTTCCAAAGAAAATTAAAGTATATAGAGCGAGTCGCAATAGTTAACACAGCCTCACTCGCAATCATCATAAATGAACTTGTTAGCTTAGTCAAATCGAATTTTTTCGTTCACTAGATGACTTCATTCTATAATTACTTCTTCAGACTCACAATTTGACATGGATTCTTTAAAATTTCAGCCTGTCATAGATATGCCAACAGAGAGCGAAAAAGCCATTGTATTTTGTCCCGAAAAGATAGATGGCAACACACGAAGTGTCGTTTTAAAAACTATAGAAAATGTGACGGGTTTGACGACTAAGTTTGATTTTTATCGTGTGACCTTAGACTACGATGATTGGCCCGTGAAGCCATGCATTACTGCAGTTTTGCCAGAGGGACTCGAATTCGGGTAATATTAGATATGCGTAGTAATTTATCTATGTTTTCAATAAATACTTGAATAAGCTTTTCTTTGGAAGTAAGTGAACTTGTTTTGATATTCTTAAGATAATAAAGATGATTATAGTAACTTTCAGTGGTTTTTCCCAAATTGGTCATATTGTTCATGTAAATTTACGGGAGGAACTATTACCGTATAAAGAAGTTATTGGAAAGATACTGCTCGACAAAATCACCAATTGTAAGTATGTATTTTTATTTTATTCATTGTCTGGATTACTAATTTGTAATTTTGTAGGTAGGAGTTAAATTAATGCATTTAGGTCATCTCATCTTCACAATTCGGTTGAATAAGTTTTGAATTTACACGCTTAATTTCAATTTTTTTTCTTACCTTGTAATAAAGGTCAGCTTTTTCAGGACTGTTGTTAATAAATTGGATGCAATCGGGCATGAATATCGTACATTTGAACTTGATTTACTTGCGGGGGAAGAAAATTACAAAACTGAGGTGCATGAAGAAAAACTGCGTTATCAATTAGATTTCAGTCAGGTTATTATTAAATTTATTTCTTTCTAATTTGATAGGGAAGTTAAAGTTTGTATGTTGCTGTTAGTTTTTCTAAATGTCGTCGTACTAATCCGTTTGTGACTGTCCATGAGACGACATAAACCCTCTGATTGGCCTGTTACTAATCTTCTCAAAGATATGATACTGGTTTGCTAACAGATAATTTATGCTTCGGACCATCGATCTTTACTGCATAATTTCTAAGAATGTTCCATCCTACTATGATGATTGAGTCGGATTTCATAAGAAACGTTTGTTGTTTTCCGGGTTCGTAGCCTTTTGTACACAATGAACTATTAAACATTTGTGTGTTATTTCATCTTTGCATACAATTCTTTCATTAAGAGAGATGGTAATAGTTCTTATGAATCATTATAGGTGTTTTATAATCCAAGACTGAGCACAGAGCATAAGAGGATAATACGAAAAATTGGCAAAAGATCGATTTTTTATGATTGCTGTGCTGGTATCGGACCATTTGTCTTACCGGTAGTAAGGAATGGAGCTCATCATGTTTTAGCAAATGATTTGAATCCAAATTGCCTTCATTATCTCAAACAAAACGTGAAGCTAAATCATGTAAGTATTGGTCATCTCTTCAAAGTAGTTTTTATAGGAATCCTGGTTTTATATAACTGGACCATTGATAAAAATTCATGTTTTGAGACGTTTTTTTTTCTTCAAATGTGGAATATATATACTTTGCCGGTTTTTCTCTCTCTCAAGTTCTCCACTTTTTTCTTCCTAATATGCAGTATTTCTTTCATCCTTCATAAATATTTCTTTTCTTATGGAATTATTATCTACATGTTTTAGTTATCATTCGAACGGCTAAAGTTATACAATATGGATGCAGCCGTGTTTATCAGAACTGTACTAGCAGATGACCTGGCAAATGAATCAATGAATCATTCTAATTCTAAAAACACTGGTTATTTTTTCATCAGTCGTTACTTCTGTCTTTTTAGCTTTCCCTCCCCACCTTTTTGTGATATGTTTCCCATTCTTTTTTGTTTTCACTTTTTTGCTTTCAGATAATACACCCACAGATGCGCATGTTGTAATGAATCTCCCAGGCATGTCCTTGCAATTCCTTCCTTATTTTCGAGGATGCTTACACAATAAATCTGATTTATCAGGTTGGTAAACAGTCCTTGTTTGAAAAAAATCTTGAATTTTTTAAAAACAAAAAAAAAAAGTTTTGTCATGTCCAATTTCGTTGCAGGTACCACCCTTCCATTTCCGCTTTATGTGCATTGTCATTTTTTTGTGAAAGCACCGGATGATTTGGAAGATAGTTGGTACTTCGATGAAGCACAAAATTTGATACGCAAAAGCCTTGGGTAGGTTGTTTGATAGTAATGAACATCAGTTGAATGTCTCAAACAAAAAATAAGTGTTACATATTTGTTTAAGATGCTGACAAGACTTTATCATATCAACATTTGTCACATATTTCACTGCACAGCATTCTATTTTAAGGTTCATACCTTGCTCAAGTAAAAAGTTGAATCATTACCTCAGCATTTATTTTTCCAGCATCTTGGACGTGGATTTCATCGAAACGCGTTCCGTTCGAAGTGTTGCTGGGCGAAAAAAAATGTTTTGTGCTACATTTCAACTTTCTAATGAATTTTTGTTCTCTCCGAATACACAGGGGCCAGAATTAGAAGAAAACAACAATCAAGGACTACCAGAAACAGGCAGTAGAGACAGTGATAGTGAACGAACTTGTGCTGGACATGGATCCCACAGAATCCAGATTAAAGATCTAGAACCTGAGTTAAAGAAAAAAAAATTGAGCTGAAAGAATCCCAAAGTTTCACTTTTTAAAACTGTTACTACTGTATGAATAAAAATTAATTTTTATTTCTTTCACTTAAACTTGGTTCTCTTTAGACCTTTCTTTCATAACTCGAAGGAGCCTGACCTTTATGTGGCTAGTCTCTTGATATTGATATTTTGTACTATATTTTTTATTCTCTTAATACTGTGATTAGAAAAATTTAGAACAGTTGTAATGTTTGGACAAAAGTTGCTAGCTCCAAAAAAATTGGATATTCTTCAAAAACGTGTGGAAGTCGGTGAGATGAGTCAAAAATTAAGTCTAATTAAGTAGAAAAAAATTTTTTTTGACTGTTTTCATGATTTGATTTTATTAAATTTTAGTAAATAAATCTAACATTGACTTTAGCAATGATTTGCTGTTGTTATCTCATTTCAAAGACACTGCCTAAGTAATTTTGTGGAAACGTTTTGACAAAACTTATCAAACTAAAATTTTATATGTTGTGAGCATAAAGGATATTCATATGGTAAAGTTTTTTTTTTTTTTTTTGAGTTTATATACCAAAAATACTTGAACATTTTACATATATTTTGCTCTCCGTCATTGAACATGAATGAAGTTGGAGGGAAAGTATGCAGTCACTGAAATGGTATCGTTCGAAATTATGCCAGTATGATTCTCTTTAGAATTTCTTAGGATTATTTCAGTTGATGGAAGCCAATCATGGTTGGATGGGGTACTGAGGTCAGGTGAAGTCAAGATTTAGGATCAGGGCGGAACTGTGGTAAGAAAGTTTGAAGTATTTTATTTCATTGATGATTTCTTTTGAAATTAATTATAACAATTGATCACATGGTAAATATGTCAGGAGGAAAATAGTTTTCCTAAGCTACTCTTAAGTTTTCGACAGTTCCACCTTTTTTTGTTATTTATCAAAGTTTGCTTAAAGGTCATGCACTCGAAGTTCTAAATTTGCCATGCAGTGTTATGTAGTTAAATTGCGAATCTTTTCATTTATCGCTAATTACTTATTCGCTTCCTTCAGGATATTATTTACAAAATAATGATTGGATTTGTTTCATTACGATATAGGTTTTTATCCTTATCTAAAATGTCCATATCTCTACGACCATTAGAACCTTTCATCTTAAAAATCCCATCAGTCAGAAGTCTTCATGTCAAGAAATTTATTGCTGATAAGTTTTCGAACAGGTGATTTGACTTCCATAAATTTGTTAAATTTTACACCTTAGTTAAAAAGGAAACTTGGTATACAACACAACTCAAGATATTTAATGAAGCTTCTCATGCGAGTATCTTTTTATTTAATTGATTGGAAATTTTATTTAAATTTAAATTAACTTTCAGATATAGTGATTTTTTGCCAATAAATTGATGGTTGAAATGCATTCAGTTAAATCGCTTGAAATTGTTTTAGGTTCCGCACTGATCGCGTGATGTATTTTGGTCCAGAGTTAGCTTGCTTAGAATGGTTAATGGAATGCGGCTCGACCGAAGTACCGTTTAATTTCTCTCCAGTTTTTTTGTTAACTTCTTAACAAATAAAATATTTAGATCTTATCGTCTAAATATTTTATTTTTTTTATTATGAGCGCAGTATTAGTATTCATTTTTTTTTTCACATCATTCCATTTTATTTCTAATTTTCACTCTGTTTTTAATCACTTGTTTGTTTCGACTAGTGTGGGACGAAAAGTGAAAGCATTAAAATGCAGTTTAAAAAACTCATACCTTAAATTTAATTTAGAAAAAATGATAATACTTTATAGGTTATATTGAGTGATGGCACATCGGTCACCAGCAGGGCAGATATGCGTCGCTACATCAGTGATTTTGGTTTCAATTTTAAAAGCATCGTAAGATTTAAAACGTACTTTGTTTCAAGAAGTTCACCTGATCGAAAACTGCGTTTTTAAAATTAGCAAGATTTCAGCCTACTCTCACCACTCCTTTCAAATGGAGTCCAGTGATACCAACAGTGAGTATGAAAAAACTTGATGCAATTTATAATATGCGATGGGCCAAGAAACCAAATATATGGATTGTTAAGGTCAGCTGCATACAATTAATGTTTTTGATGAACTCTCTTTGCCACCTTGTAAGGTCAACTGACATACAATTAACGCTTTTGATGAACTCTCTTTGCCACCTTGCCATACAATCTTTGATAATTTGAAATGTTGATGCTTTAACTTCATCTTTCAAAAAAATTCATAAAATATGACTCCAGTTATAGTTTTCTATAAAAAATGTAATTTTACACTTTCCCTTCTGGGAAACTTCGTTTAGGTTGATGCGACTGATTCGGCGATTGGTGATGCTGGTTTTCAGTACTTCAAAGAGTGCCGACAAATAGAAGTTTTGAAATTAAATTTTTGTGACTTCTTTACTGATAAAGCAATTGAACATCTTGTTTCGGGACGACCTTCACGTACTTTGCAAAACATTGTTTGTTTTTAATGTTTTATCTGTTTGACTGAGAAAACTTATTCAAATATTTGCTAATATCTGGCTTAACAAAAAAAAAAAAAAAGAAAACTATATTCATAAGTCAGTGTGCACGGCGTGCATCAAAAAAGTGTAACTCAGAATGAATAGGGCTATTTTAGGAAATTGTTGCAAATCCGTATATCAGCGATGATTTTATCAAAGGAATTAAACGGATACGAGGGTTACAGCGGGCACATTTTTACTTTCTACCATGTGTAGTACGGCAAGAAGGTTGCGTGAGAAGTCTGAAAACTTCGTTGCCATATTGTAAAGTCAGTTTTCCGGAATTAAAAGAAGTTGGTTATGGATATGGTTGTATTATGGAGAAAAGCAATGTAAAGTAAGTATTATTGCCTTAATTTTTGCAGTGCATTTCATATTGAAAAATAAGCGTAGATTTTACAGTGTGCAAAAACATTTCATCTGTCAAAGTTCTTCCATTTTAAGACGTCATACTTCAGTTTCATTTGCTAAGCAAATAATGGAATTTTTTTCACGTCAATGATATCTTCATCATTAATTCCTGCTTGAATCACTTTTTGTTATGTTTATGGGATTTGAAATAGTATGCTTTGCAATTTTCAGTTGTGGAGAAAAGCAGTAAGGAAATAATGGTATATCCAGCAGACTTTTAGTTCCCAGTGTATATTATGATATTATGCTTATATAAATTTTTGCCTCCGATTTCTTTCGCATGATTTTTAAAGTATCAAAACAAATTAATCAAGAGAGAATTTTATGGTTTCCAAGAGACTTTTATTCTATTTATTTTCATACCGCTTAAAAGCGAGAAATAATGCCTCATTAAGATGTTTTTAGGCAGATAAATTTACTATTCACTATATGCCACTAAAATGAGATACAGCAAAGGGAAACATTCACAAAAAAGAGGTCAAAAAAGGTGCTTTTCTTTGTAACGAGAAATCAAGTAATGCTTATATTTTGGATAGTTTATCTGAGAAAAGGTGATGAGCTTTCCGGTTATTACTGAGAAAAAATAAGATTAAGTCATTAGTGTGGGGAGTCAAATATTCTTCCATTATAAATGTTGTATTTAATAGTGTACATTATTTTAATCATCTGTACTGAAAGATTTAGACTAATTAATGCATTTGGTTTGTTTGAGATTGAAGTATGAAGGTTTTTCATCATCGTATATTAGAAAAAAGGAAAAACATGTCCATTGTGGATAACATAGATTTCGGTTGATTCTCAACCATTCGCTATTTTTAACGGAAAATTTTTAGAAAAAAATAAGCACACGGGATGTGTGTACAGCAGAAGAATGTTTAAATAAAATTTTTCCTGCACTGTCCACAAAACATAACTAATATTTCAACTTTGCAGAAAATATAGTTTTTTTATCAATCTCAGGAGTAGAAGGCTAAAGAAATAGAAATGGTCTGTGAGGATTCTTCTACAGAGTAAGATTTCGATAATCAAAATGAGCTATGATATTTCGTCTTTTTACGAGGAACTTTTTTTTCGAAATTCCATATTTTTAAAATTTAAAGATTTTTGCTTATCGTAGAGTGGGGCGAATATACGTTAAAACTTTGTCCAAAAAGAATATAATTAATTAATTATTATTTTACAAACAAAATTTGAAGTCAAATATGCTGTTTTTTTTTTTCTTTT
>PQVD01004302.1:0-39000 GCA_003012265.1 Setaria equina
CTGAACAGAGTATAAACCATATAGCAGTACTACACAAACGGCTGAAACGGAACTTGTGTTTAGAGTATTGACTCAAGCAGATATTTCAAGAGCTTATTTTAACGATGTAATGAAAGTGCACTGAACTCTGTCAGTATATGATTAAACGATAACTTTTTCCTTACTTCTGCTGGCGGTTAATTTTTGCTTTCATTCAAAACGAAAGGAAGCAAAGGTTAAAACAATGATAAATGGCTAACAAAAGATACCAAAGCTACAAAATAACGCTGTTGTTACAAAATGTTCCATTATTCATTATAATGAGGCGTACTTATACACCATTCTTGAATCCCGTCATGAAGAGGCTGGCATGTCAAAGTTTTATACAGCAAAAAAGTAACAGAGATAGAGGCGAATATTAATAAGAAATCATTCTTATAACAAATACAATATCACTAAACATAATTAGTATATCAAGATAATATGAAGATCTACTGTTTATGTCGACAACACTTGACACACAACTGATTTAAAAAGAAAAAAAAAAAATGCTTGATGATTTGACAATATGCAGGGATAGACTTCAGTGTTTTTCAAAGTACGCCTTGCTTTCCTTCACTCCAGGCTTAATTGTTTCAGATCCTGGATGCCAATTAGCTGGACATACCTCAAACAGTTTCCAGTGAAATAATTCCAAATAACATTCTTTTAATAATGGTCTACAAATCAAACATTAACTATCTATAAAATACACATTTTTTTAAAAGAATTCATTCAAACTTGCGAAATACCACCAAATATGATTGTAGAAATCGCAATAAAAACTTACTTCACCGTGTTTGTCGACAAACTGAAAAGCTTGAATTAAGCGTAGTGTTTCATCAACAGAACGACCTACTGGGAGGTCATTCACTGTGATCTGCCGCAAAATCCCTTTTGGATCAATGATGAATAATCCACTAAAATATATGCAAGTTGCATTCATTCTAATTATCTATGATACACTGAAATGAGCAGAACCTAAATAAATCAAGAAGATAACCTCGCATATCAACTAATTGTTACATTACTTCACTGGACTTCAGATTCCTAGTCACCAAAGAAAAAAGTTATTTAAGAAAACGAACATACCGATACGCGATTCCATCATCTTCTTTAAGGACACCATACGCCTTGCTAATTGTATGATTCGTATCAGCAAGAATTGGTATGTTCATTGGACCAAGACCACCCATTTTTCGATCAGTATTAACCCATGCAAGGTGTGAGAAGTGTGAATCAGTTGAACAAGCCATCACGGCCACATCCAGTTGTTTGAATTCCGCTATTCGATCAGAAAATGCAATTATCTCTGTTGGGCAGACGAAAGTGCTAAATTATAAATCATAGAAGTTATTCCTTTTTTGTATGCATTAGAGGTATACCAAATGTATTTTTTGGACAGCTATAAAATTTGATATACTACCTATAAATTAGAAATAAATTGCGAATTATGGCTATGCAGAAAAGTGAAACTTACAAATCAAGTGGATAGAAGAAGAGGACTACATATTTCCCCTTAAACTGACTAAGTGAAATCTCCTTGAAATCTCCATTCACAACAGCAGTTGTTTTGAAATTGGGAGCTGGCTGGCCAATGAATGCTTTGCTTTCAGCTAGCGACATTTTCTTCTGAAACCCTTTCTTTCTTTCCTTTTTTTTTTTTTAGTAAAATAAGCCACTTGATCCTTCAACGTGAGTCAAATAAATGCGATAGTTGCATGAAAACAATTACTATATCTATATCCATTATTACACACAATTTAATTTCAAATAATCGAAATTATACGGTAACGATGACGAAAATGTCACAGAAACAGTAAAGGTTGCCCTTCAGGAAGACAATGCCAACGACTTGCCCGAACAAGAAAAGTTGAACACTGTTTAGTATTTCTATACATAAAGAGTCTCATACTCTGCCACTGCTCGATTCAATTTCTTCAAAAAATGGATTCGCCATTGTCCCTAAATGGCATCAAAGACAAACTCGTAAAATGGTGTCTTCAAACTGTGATAGACATGAAAGAAGATAGACGCCACGAAATACTAATTTATCTGAAGATTCGTAAAAGGAATAAACATTTACCTCATAATATATGAAAGATTCACTAAGTGTTGCTGTCCAACGCCGGTTGCAAAATGACAAGAAATACCTACGTATAACAGGTGTAAACCTTAAACGAATAAGTAAGCATTCTGTTGTTTGTAGGGAGAAAGTTGTGATGATAAAAGAGACAACTGCAAGACCCCAAGATATTATAGCCGGCAGAGATAGCAAAGAGGGAGAAGGAAACATAGAGAATACAACAAAAGAAGCAAGAACTTTGCTCAATGAAATATATTAATTAGAGAATAAGAATTATGCTTAGGCTATATCGAAATTATCAACATTAAATTACCTTTAATATAATACTAATAATTTCGCTTGTGCTAATAAATTCGATATTTGAGCTGTCAACAATATTTAAATTTCTGACATTCTTAAGGAAATGTGTATCTTGGTGTGGAGTCCTTCTTTAACAGTAGTATCATTATCACCGAGTGAAAGAGATCTACCAAACGATGACTTTGGTTCAGAAGTGAAGAAAGCAAAGCTGGCTTACTTGCTAAACAATAAAACCCTTCGTCTCTTCTTCATATTTTGCCATACTTATAATTGACGTATCTTCTTAAAGTAATTTACATTTAAGAGTACAGGAGGACATAATGTGAATGAATATCTGCGATATCACACAAGTTTATCAGACATTATCATAAACGCGCCATCTGAATTGAGACATCTCAACGTTACACATTAGCCAACACATTGTGCAACAAACAAAATTCAAAATTGCATCACCATCCCAAACAGCAAACTATTTCTTTAAAGATCTCATATCACACACATAATCTTTTATCACAATGCAGTGGCTAGATGAATTCCACAGATATACCTATACA
The DNA here is from genome assembly GCA_003012265.1 of Setaria equina. NCBI lineage: Eukaryota > Metazoa > Nematoda > Chromadorea > Rhabditida > Setariidae > Setaria > Setaria equina. The sequence goes on from PQVD01004302.1 coordinate 2,959, forward strand.
ACTAAGTCACGCGGATTCAATCAGGAGAAGTTCAAAGGATGTACCACGTGTGGCAGAAAGTGCTGAAAACTGGATATATGGGAAGGAGAAAATGAAATCAGTTTCTCTATACAATCTAGATGAGAGACAACCACACCTTCACGACACCTTCAATAATTGCACAGGTTTACCCACCAACTGCATGAGACAAAGAAATTGTTGTCGTGAAGTGAGTGAATCTGAATCTTCACCAGACATGGATGTGATATCCCATACTTTAATCTCATAAGATTAGATTAGCTTAATCGATTTCCTTAAGAATGGGCAACTGAAGAAACATCAACTGTAATGACTAAGTGAATGAACTGAAACAGCTCCATCTGACTGCTAGGAAGAGATGGTACGGAGTCGAACGTGTTAATTCAAATTGTCATCTGACAGTCAACCAAATTGGAAGAGTTTTTCACAAGCAGTTAGCTCTTCTTTCGCGTTTTTTTTTTTTTGTTCCTTCTCAACAGGCGGAATGTCAGGTAAAAAGTTACGGTAGCGGGATGAAAGGAAGTAGTACTGTCTGTAACCGAAAAGCACGTTTTCTTGTCCTACTACTCCATGCAGGATTGATGCACAACTCATCAGTTACAGTCCCAAACTACAGAAGTACTCGGAACATATTTACAGTTTATAGCCATGTCTTCGCTACGACAACTGCTGTTGGTTATTGTTTGGAATAAGCTTATTATCATTATTTTCTAACATAATAGCTTCTGCTATATGCCTGTGAGTCAAAAAATTGCAACCAAACTTGGGACTTGACTTCAAATAATAACTGCTAAGAAAATAGTACTGCCAAGACGTAACAGATAGTACGAAAATTATGCACAATACGAGGAACACAAAAAATGCATGCAAAGACATAAGGCTATTTCTGGACAATCTGAACAGAGTATAAACCATATGGCATAACGGCAATATAGTATGTGTATTTCTAATTTTCCAGCATTTTCCAAACATCTTTACATCTATATCACGTACAAGACTGTCCCTTCCTTCTAGTATAGTAATGAAAGAATTTCGGACAAGAACTAAGCAGGTGATGAGCAGAAAGCAATACGATTTGAAATACTTGACCTAACGGTAGTCGAAATGATAGAAGTACTTGATATAGTTGACAATTAGTTCACAGAAGTGTCACATTGCATCTGATCCTTTTAAAGGCGTCAAACAAAGCGACGAATGTGGCACGGTCCACGAAGGGGTGACATGACGTGGTATTAACGGGGGAGAAAGAAAAGGGAAGAGAAGAGAAGAAAGAGGTAAATGAATAAAGAAGAAATAATTTCGTAACGTAATGAAATATTGTTTCCATTAAGGAATGAAATTAGAAAAAGGACAGAAAAGTATTTTGGTTTAACTCGATTTCGAAATAACACAGCCACACTCCTTCCTTGTTCACTGTTATGTTCGTTCGCACCGCTTCTCTCTGTTTTTCTCATTCTCCTTCTCTTTTCATTCCTTTCTCCTATCTTATCCCTTTCTCTTTGTATTTCCAAATTATGAAATATGAACAGTTTTAAATTCTACCATCCCTTCAAGTGTAACTTTTTTTATAAAAGTTTTTTTGCAAATGATGTGGAAATGTTAGTGAATCTTTCTTGGCAATCAGAATAAAGTCTAAGATGAATGTATTCATATATTTGCCCTACTCTTGAGATTATGTAACTTTTCCTAAAATAACTTACATCACACGTCGTCAAGTCAAATTGATCAGTTAAAAATATGAAATGTCTTTTACGCTGCCTATCTTATTCAACCAAAGTTTTATATTACCTATCAAAATTGATAAGAATTCCACTTCATTTAAACGGAATTAATAATTGATGTTACTCGTAAGAAGTACAGTACTTTTTACCCATTTACGCTTCATGCTAATCGCACTGCTGCATCAAATACTTGAAAGTTCCGCATAGACAAAAGCAAAACAACAATGGAATTAAGCAATTTGTATTCAGTTTACTCTCCACTTCTCTTTTTTTTTTGTGAATTACAGTAATCACTACCACCTACATAGTCTCATATGTGAGCATTTCCTAATTTCAAACAACTTTTTTCAAAACAGTTCTTGATGATCTGAATAACTGTTTTTGAGCTTTTCGAAAGTTACCAGTGACCCTTATCCAACAACGCAGTTGCTCAAACCAGCTCCATTACTTTCACTAGAAATTCAAATCTCAGAAATCTTTCTTGGAAGTACATTATCTAAGAGTACGCATGCCTCCTTCCTTGAGTAAATAGCAAATCGTTCTACAAAATGCATACTTTTCATTTCCCATCACACTAGTTTTGTGGTAAAAGCCTAAGAAAACAATATAAGCGCGAATTATTGGTACGATTACTGACTGATATATCGACCAGAAGATATTGCTGTTAATGTGATAAACCATAACTGATACCTTTATACTACAGTTCTATTTAAAAGATATGAAAGTGAGCGATTCTCGACAACAAAAGAGAAATTTTGACAAAGTGACAAAATTCAAACCATCATTTATAATAGTATATTCCAGCGTAAATGAAATTCCTAGCTCACGAATTTCCCACCGTTCTATTTCGATTCACATTTAACTTATGTTTAGAAATGCAAAAGATTTATTCATATTAAGGAAATGCTAAACTTCAAATCATTTGTGGTAATTGATGCATATCAAGTTCTATTCCAGATATCATTTGACTTTTAGAGCTTTCATTTCTATTCTTCTCTTTCATTACTAAGTTCAACTGTTAGGGAATCCACTTGCTACAAAGTTATGCGAGACGGGTGGAAAAAGTTTATAAATTGGATTGCAGTGAAAATAAACTGTACTGGAATCATTCACAGTGGTATCGAACATGTTTTCTTGCTCATATTGCAAAAAAAAAAAAAGAAAAAAAAATTAACGAAAAATTCACCGAAAATACGAAATTCTGCTAATAAGTTATACTAATAAACCACTCTCACGTTCATTAAGAATATGATATTTTCAGTATTGCATAATCATGGATGCCTTTTTATACTAACAGTGAGTACTGGATACAACTTCATATATCAAAGCTTCCAGTCGCACAACAAAATTATCCATGGCAAAAACGGTCTCAACCCTTTTACGACCAGCCTGACCCATGGCAGCAGCCTTATACTTATCTTTAACGAGCTCAGCTAATTTTTCTGCGAATGAATCCGGATTTTCCTTCACCAAAAATCCAGTTTCTTCATTAATAATAGTTTCACGAGGTCCACCACTGTCCAATGCAACCACACAACATTTCATATACATTGCCTCCACGGGCACTATGCCAAAATGTTCATTACTCGGAGTGTACAGCACTGCCGTCGCACGCCTCAGCAACTCGAGTTTTTCCTCATCAGCTGCAACATGAAGATTTTGGAGTTAAAATTCCAAGCAATTGGATTTTCCTTTAAAAAAAGAAAAGACTGGATTCCATACTTCTCTCGCAATGAACCAATTACGCTAACATACTTGGTGATTTTAAAAATACATACTGCTCCCTGGGTAAGCCTAGTGCAATAGCTTTTTCTTGTAACTCGACAAAATATGCGATATTCTCGTCATTCATGATATCATAACCACCAGCAATAACAAGAAAGCAGGACCGATAATCATCTTCCGGAATTTTTTCCTTAAGTAAACCTAAAAAGAACTATAAAACTACCAATAATAAAATCAGCTCAAAAACATTTTAATCAACTTCAATACAATACAAAACTCGTTTTTACCAAGCAACGAAAAAACGAAAAAAAAAAAAAAAAACGAGTAGAAAAAAATATTGAAGACAAACCAAAAGCTTCCAACGCAAGACCAATATTCTTTTTCCTCTCATATCGATTGATTGATACAAAAATATGTAGCGCACTCTTTGGAATTTCATTCAGTCCAGCTATTCCACAGTTATCAAAAAATTTAGTATTTAGTGTTGGGTAAAGTATATGAATACGCCGCTCACGAATTTGCGGAAACGTCTTAAACACAATTTCTTTCGTGAATTCACTATTGACACAAATTAAATCTGCCATCGCCGTCGTCCAGGTCTGGAAGTCATGTAGGAAAAGTGCATAACCACAATTTCCGAATTACTCAATGAATATGAAAAGGATTTCAATTAATATATTTGAGACAAGTCATCACTTTTACAAAATTGGAGCGAAGTTTTCGTTAATATCCACAGAACTATAAAATGGAATGCCAATCGGACAGTGTTCCAAACCAGAAATTTGCAGCTACTTTTCTCCTCATATGAGGATAACCTAAAACTAGAATCAGCGCCACGAGCGAATCTTAAGCACCACATTTACCATATATTTCTAGCATTAGCTTACTTCGAACCAGTCAATAAAAACACGGTAGAATTTCTTTACTATACTCTTCCTTTCTGTCAACAGCTGATCCGGAAAGTGGCAATAAAAAATAAGCCGTGCATTAAATAAACCGAGGAATCGAAATACCCGAAAAATCAACATACATGCTGAGATCTGAAAAACAGCAAATTACCGAGAAACAAAAGTTCTTCTCAATCACCCAAATATTGATTAGTGAAAAGTTTGTTAACAAAAAAAGCATAAGAAACTGGTATGGCAAAGTAAGGTTTCTTGGTCTTTTCTTTATTAAATTAAATCTAACAGAATCGGAAAATACGAGGTCCGTTCTTTTCAAAAATAAGCAAATATATAAAGCTGCGATGCACATCCTGATATAAGCACATAAAGCACGTCCAAATCCAAAAATTGATCTCGGAAATACGTCAATGACTTTTATATCTAGAAGAGAATTAAAAAAAAATCGGTTAGTTATCGGAGTACGGGAAGTTAAATTTCTTCTAATTTCTCCATAGAAACTTTTTAAATACTAAAAAATATTTGTGTAGATTCAATCAAGAAGAAATCCTGAACAGTAATAAAAATTACTGAATAAAAAGAAACGTTTCAGGACGCTTTTATACCGTTTTCTACTGGAAGATACTATTCAGAATCATAGCTTTCCACTAACAAAAATAATTTCCTGACGGCTGTTGAGTTATCACACATTGTAATCTGCGATAGTTGCAATACTAGATAATAGAAATCTGAATCTAAGAGACCTACACGCTGTAATTATTAATATTTCATCTATTATTATCCAATATTAACAGAGAACAATTTACCCATCAGTGACTTACCCACAAATGACTAACAGCGAATTATTATTTACAAATAACTTGAGCGATCATTAACAATAAATAACACAAATTTTAAATAAAAAAACGAAAACGAAATTCATAACCAAATTCAGCAGTTTCAATAAATGTATGCTTGGGATTGAAATGATTTGTCACAAATTGCACTCGATGACCATTTTGTTTCATTGCAATCGCCACATCCACAACCAATCTTTCGGCTCCACCGATACCCAAATTCGGATGAATTATCGTTACAAACATCTTCAGCTACAATCACAACAAATTAATTTGTATATAAAGAGTAATAAAAATAGGCCCAGGACCACTTCCGAAACTTGTTTTAACAGTTTGAAGTTTTAACTGTGGCGATATATAGGCGGAAATAATTTAGACGATAAATCACCAATAAATAAGACTTATCCTTAGAAGAGAACTTTTACCAGCAAAAATCCACATTGGATTTAGAAGAGGTAATTCTCATTAACTGGTTGTAACCAAGCCAAAACTGTTAAAAAAATCTCCGGCACATGTACTACTGGGAAAAATATTTAGAAATGAAAAGAAACATAAGACGTGGAAGACACGGAACGTGAGGTCAAGTTAAAAAATACGTCCCGCTCCTATGCGAAACGCTACCAGGGTTTTAGCAAGCTGTATCTGCGCCACACAGGGCTTCTGAGCATATTTTACGACAGGTAATGGTACACTGTGCCATGAAGAGAACCACGTGGTACGGTGGGTGGATTCTTGGGTAACTTTTTACTTTGCTAGGATAAAATTTGTTTAAGGTGAGGGACTCGGATAGGACTTGACCTACACCAGGAATTCCTCCAGAATTTCGAAAAGAATAGCGGCAAACCGGTAATGATTTCACACCTTGTATTTAAGATTGTACTATATGTTTAAGGTTAAACTGTGAAATTTATCCTGAACTATGAATTCAGGTAGCTTAGATTTAGGTTTTGATCTTAAATATTGCCTAAATGAAGGCTTCAAGAATATAACTGTAATGAAATATGTACTAACTTATAGTAGACAAGTGAACGTAATAAAGATTTACGTAGTCTTCTATAAGCATACGTCTCTCGTGTTGTTCGTTAAGGCAGTAGGATGATTTCATTATATGAACACTTGAAAGATTATTACTATTCTCTTGTGATTTTTGTCGATGGCACGTTGATCTAATTAACAAGTTCAGGTATCGTTCATATATTTATGTTTTGTAATTACATCCATTTAACTCAGTATTTTTCCTCTAGATAAGTTGAAAAATTACGTTGCTAATCAAAATCGTTGGGACCTTGTCCAAGTATTAACGCTGTGATTAATGGTTTACAACGTAAGAATATCGCATCTTTTTATTTTAATGGTTCTTATTCATTTTCGAAATTTGAAAAAAATGCATTTTCCAAGGTTTAAGGAAGTTTCTGGAATTTATTATAGAAACATCCAGTTTTTTTTCTCGCTTAAATTAGTAAGTCGTTCACTTTCCTATTATGAACAGGATTTCATCAGTTACATTGAGCGAAGCTGTTAAATTAAGAACTGCCCAGTTTTTCTTTTTTACTGACCTAAAAGTCGAATAGCGGACGACCTGATTGGTGGTTGTAATAACGAAGATGAAGGTAGAAGTTATCTTATTGATCTTATGTTCATGTAATTTGGTCATATTACTCAGTATAGTGTCTTTTGTTAAAGATAAGGAATATTTGAAAAAAAAATACAAAATAGGTTATCGAGAAAATGAATGTTAAAGTTATGAAATCAACTTTTGGATTTTGATTTTGACCTCTCCGAAGAGCATAATCCTTGAGTATGGTCGGTTATTTTCTCTCGTGTTAGAGCAGAATTGGAACTTTACATGGTTAGAGCTAGTATACTGGTTATTGCAGAGAGAAAAGGAAGAGGTTGATGTTTTACAGATTACATTCGAAAATCTTGGATTTTCAGTCAGCAAGTTTTCGAAGGCTTTTATCCATCTCGTATCATTTTGCTTGCAGAAATAAAAGAGTGGAATTAGTTGAAGTATATAAAAGACTGGAAATTGATCAGGTTTTCACTTATAAAATTTGTCATTAGTTGTTGTTGCAAGTTTTCTAAATTGATTTCAGGATTTCAAGTTGAATTTCACTGCTTTCAAAAATACTTGCAGGCCTGATTTACTGGCTGTCGTATTGAAATCACGCTCTAGTCGAGCCTTTTTCTATTCGAAATTTTGTGTGTTTCCCCAAAGCAAAAGGTCTCAGATGCAAAACTTCGAGCGGGCCAAGAACAAGCCATAGTGAAGGTAAGATTCCCCTATATTCCATTATATGCATTGTTGTACTTCAGTTTTTACCTCTTTTTCTCTTGTGCATAAAGTTTAAAATAAATGAAGAAAGTTTGCAAGAGAAACCATTCTTCCTCTTGTGACAGCCACCATTACCTAAATTTATGACTTGTCGAAATATTTTCCCCGGCTGTGTATTGCAGGAATTACACAAAATATAGTAGCAGTTAATACGTCAAATGTGAATTTTTCTTTTTATTAGTCTGACTTATTTACATTCATGTCTTGTCTAATACTTCTTTAAATTTTATTTTGGAATGCAATTATACCTTCTGGCATACGACAGAAGGAAATTCGGAGACATTTGGAAGTATTAAATTTAAACAGCATCGAATTCATTCCCATTCTGGCAGCATTTGTATCCGAATTAGTAGAATACAAGTTAAGGTGCGTTTATTAAATTTTTTTATTCCTGTTTTTTATTTTCATGACTTGATTCTGTACTGCAATGGAAAAACGAAATACTCAAATTGAAAAAGGATTATTATACTACACTTGATTCCAAAAGCGTATTCATTTTAGATTGAGACTAATCATCACATACCACAGATTTTTTATGAGCCAAAATACATCATGAATGTTGTACCAGATAAGGTAATGTATGGCGGGAAAAGATTTTGTTATAGTTTTTCATTTTTATTGCCACAAAATTTTTAGTTAAAATTTCCACTCCTCATCTCTAAAAAGAGTAAGGAATACTTAATAAGAAAGGAGAGTCAGCAAATAACTTCAGGAATTTTTTTCTTTTCTTTTCCACATGCTAATGGTAATATAATTATGTTTTGAAATGGAGATGTGACTTTTAGGTTATGTGGAATCCTAGTAGTAATCAGTTTACGACCCTGGCAAATTAACAGTCTTTACAATAAAGATTGTGATGAAAAATCCATGACATAAGAATCATCTTTACTGATTTAGAATTAGTTTGTTTGGAATTAGAAATGGGGCCTGTAAGAGAAATAGATCGAGAATTGTCCAATAGTTTTCTTTGGAATATCCTACAATTCCCACTTCAGATAATGCATTGATTTTTACTTTTGGTATAAGCACAGATTTTGTTTTTAATATTAATGGATTGCTTAATGGTTGTCATAACAGCATTCTGTACAAAAAATTTATAAAAATTGATTTCCTCACTTTTTAGCCGATGTGTTGAGACATATATAAAGATTTCTTTAGGTGTAACTTATATCCTTCCAAAAAGCTAAGGTCCAGAAATTATTTTGTAGTCCGTAAATGAAGTGACAATCTAAAAGTCCTAAAGTCATTATAAGACTTTGTACATATTTGTATTTTTTTTTTTGTAGGTAGGAATCATCGATGCATCGTTTGACGGACTTGTTTGAGAGAATGAAGCAACACTGTATTCATGACACGAAGTAGGGAAATATTTTAGGTAACTTTGCTGCATTTCATTGTTTATGTTTATTCAGTGATCAAAATATATATTTTCAGGAATTTTTTCTATTCAGTTTGCAATGCTGCAATGAAAAAGAATATAAATTTCGGTGGAAAATTCAAACTAAAAGTTTTATGCGTTGAACTGGAAAATATTAAAAGTACGGCTGTAAAATCTGAATTTTGAGAAAAAATGAATTTCATGGATGTTGTCTACCAGCATAATACTCATGTTAGTTCTGTTATTTATCAAATCACTGACAAAATTCATTCACCCTCAGTACTCATCCATTTAATGATAACTAATGGCGCCTACAGTCTTGTAAAAATCATAGAAAATATTCTATTAAATGATTGCCCATTAAATCATTAATTGATCTTGGGGACTTATTATATTCTTTCATTGTCTTGCTTCCATTTACCCTTTATATTTTTGGTTTTTTTCTAATTATAAATAATACCAAATATTTCTTTACGTTGATTTTTTTTTGGTATTTATAACATGGTTATTTTTAGCTTTAGCTTTCTTAACATCCTTAATATACTGTTATACAAAACAATCTTAAAATTTCTCTCAAGATCAACTCAAACTGTATGAAGCACTTTATCAAGTGGTCACGCAACATGTGGGATATTCCATTATGAGAAATAAGTAATATTCACTTGTTTTTATACTTTTTCTATTCGGGAAAACTAATGACTATTGAAAAATATCAAAAATTTTTTCAGAAAATTCAAGAAATTAATAGTAATAAAATGCTTTCAGAATTAAAAGTTGATGATATAGTAATAACATGCGTGTGGTTGGATATGATATTTGGCACCCGGAATCACAGTCATCAGTTTAACGCCTTTTGAATTTGACATCTATTCAGCCAACTGTATTGGAGTGGGCTTAATCTTTTCGACATTTTAAAATTCTTTTTTGAAGATATTTCTGTTTTACTACTGTTTCCTGCCACTTAATGATCCTTTGATATTTGTTAAATTTTTTGACAAAGTATGTTTAGAACAAGTGAAGGACAGTGTGGAAAAAGATAAGGTCAAAATGAATACAGAAGTAATGTCTATGCTGTTTAGTTTTTTAGGGAACTGAAATAATTCCAGCCTACACTTTGTTAGTAAATGAAGCTAACATGAGAATGGATGAATTACCAGCTTTTATCAATGTTGTTTGCTATACTCACCAGAGTATTCGAGATTAAAGATCATGTGATACGAGCAATAAAGCTATTAGAATAGAAGGGATTTTCCGTTCGGTCATAATTTAATAATTAAGCTTTGATTGTTATGCAAATTTTAATTTATGGCAATCATTTCGTATGTCTTTTGTTAAATTGTTTGGTATTATATTGCATTTATGGACGATTTCTGCATTCAGCGGTCAGAAACCTGATAAATTATCGTTCAAGAGCGGAAAAATAAATTGGGGTGAAGTGACAAGTAAACTTCGTTATGTGGTAGCGAACTCGAACTAACGAGATCGAACTCCTAAATTTCTAAAGGTCAAATTTTCTCTTTGATTTTAAGAGGGTGAAGAATATTTTAGGTTTAGAGTATTATCATGCATGTATCATATCTTGGCACTTCCCGCTTATATTTGATTTAATGTCTTCCTGCTTTAAGGATTATTTAGATGCTAGATTATGTATTTCAAGAAATACCAAGATATTACTTACAAAGCGATTAAAATATATTGGACATTCATGTATAGCATTCATTTATTCATATATTTATATTATTGGTTTTTCAGGTTGAGTAGAAGTGAAACACCATTTTCATTTTGATACAGGAAAACGCGTATCTTTATATTTTTCCTTTCTTTTTTTATAATGCTGTGAAACAGTATATATATAAATTAATGATTTCGATACTTTTAAACATTTTGTAGACTATTTGCCATATTGTTTTTTTCTGAATGTAGAAAGTTCGAATTTGAAATTTAATGCCAGGATATGCAACTTTGAAAGCTTAATTTTAAAAGGGCTCGGAGCACTTCATATAATGACACTAATTATCCGTCATCGTGTTGAGGTGTTCTTCATCGGGTGAATGTTTTGCATCCTAAAGCTAAAGTAGATTGTTTTAATAATGTTTGCCATATATTCTTGCTTTTCTGAACTGGCATATATGCTTATTTGAAATTTTACTTTATATAAAATAAAATCATGTGGACCACTTCCTTATTCATTTTCATTCAAAATTTCAGAATTATAAGTGTACTTTATGTCTGACTAGCTTAATTTTAACTAATTTAAAAATAGTTTCTCTCCTGTACGCTTAATATTTGAATAAAGTGTCATCTTTCAAGATATACCGTTTATCGGAAGTGTCAAAAAGAGTAAACAGATACTTTTTACACACCAGTTGTCGATATCGTTTTATATTTTTAATATATTATTTTATCTAGTCTAGAAGTAAATTTTTTATAGCGGATGAAAAGCGGGAGTTTTTTCACATAACCAATTCAGGAACCTATGCTTAACATTATTATGCTTATGTAAATATTTTTACGTGGTAAGAGTTCTGGTAGTGCTGTCGATGTCGTTTCAAGAAGTGAAGGAAGAACAATTCATTCAGTCGTCATTCTACAATGCTTTTGATGATAAAAAAGAGCCGGAAGAATTGAACATCAACCTACCATCATCGTCATCACAAGCGAATGTTTGTCTTTGTTTTACATTCGGTGTCAATATTTGTTCTGACATCTTTTGTAATTTTTTTTTAACCAGAAAATATTTTGCAGGAACCGGACATTTGGAAAGAAACAACCTTCTCTGGACTTGGTTTAAGTAGATGGCTTTGCGATCAGTTGCGAAATCTTGCAATGAGCACTCCAACACCGGTACAGGTGAGAGCTATCAATTCCAGTTCTTTTGCAATAAATATATTTGTGTTGATCCCAATCTTGAATTGTTTTTAGAATCGGAATTTAGATCTGGAAAAGGCTTTTGGATTCGTTTTTGTTTTTCAGACGAATTGCATACCACATATCCTTGCTGGTACCGATGTGTTGGGTTGTGCGAAAACCGGAACGGGGAAGACGCTAGCATTCGCTTTACCGATTTTACAAGAGGTTTGCTTAACTTGTGGTAGCTTAATTAATTTAACAAGTTAGCGTGACGTCCTTCAGTTTTTATCCATATGTAATTATACTGAAGATGGTCTTTGATTTTATCCTATTGCTTGTATTTTCCCAATTATGTAAATTCGCAAGTGAACACAACAGCATTAGCAGAGTTCTCTTCATGTTCTCTTGCAGTTGGCACTTGATCCTTACGGTATTTGTGCACTGGTGTTAACTCCAACACGGGAGCTTGCAATGCAAATTGGAGATCAGTTTGCTGCACTTGGCACTCCAATTGGCCTTAAGATCGGCATTATAGTTGGTGGGAAGGATCGTGTAGCCCAAGGCAACGATTTGGCGAGGTATGTGTCAAGAAATTTGCTCGTTTCAATAATGGGTGTTAAATTTGAAAGGAAAAATATTTCTAGACGACCTCATGTTATTGTTGCAACACCTGGACGATTGGCTGATCATATGGAGAGTGATCCTGAGAATACTGGAAGGCTGTTTGAAAAATTACGGTTTCTAGTGCTCGATGAAGCTGATCGCCTTTTAGATGGGCAGTATTCTGTAGAAGTAAGTTTCTAATTGTGAATAAGTTTCCATTCTCTCAGCGATGCTATTTCCTTTTCTCTTTATCAATAACATTGGAAGTTGGTGGCTTTATCTTCCAATCTGAATAACTCCATGAGTAACCTTTCACAGTTTTAAAGCAGTGTTTTTTGCAGCTGGAATCTATCCTAAGTTTTTTACCAAAACAGCGACAAACTTTGTTATTTAGTGCTACAATTACATCAGCACTAAGTCAGCTGCATCAGGTGATTTTTGTAGAGTTTTTCTATAAAGAAACAACTGAGTGGATATTGTGTCGTACTATTTGCATTGTTTTATGCTATATTTCAGGTTTCCATTAAAAAACCATACTTTTTCGAAGACAAAAGTGAAGTCGCTACAGTTGAGAAGTTGGAGCAAAAATATGTGCTTTGCCCATGTGCTGTAAAAGATGCGTATTTAGTATACGTGGTGAAGAATTTTCATGAAAGACATCCGGATAGTTCAATTTTGATATTTTCACATACGTGCCGAGAATGTCAGGCATTGGCAATAATGTTTCGTGGATTGGGTTTCCAGGTTTTTCAATCTTTACGTTTGAATTTTAGGGACATAAAGAATTAAATATTTATGTTTCTATTATCAATATCATATTTATTGCAGCACTCTTCAGGTAGTACATAGTTTCCTTTATTTTGCAAGATCTTTTGGGTGCTGACCTAAAATGTATATATTACGAGGTTTCCATGTTTAATCTATAGGTAGTCCCTAAACTCGGTGTACTTAACTTTTTAAAACATTATTAGTTTTTGGCTGGAGAGTACACAAATTGCAGGTTGGATCATTGCATTCGCAAATAAGTCAACAGGAAAGAACATCCTCTTTGACCAAGTTCCGATCTGGTCATATAAAAATTATGATATGCACGGACATTGCGTCACGTGGACTGGACATACTTCACGTAAATCTTTTCTTTATTGTGGTTATCCTATTCAGGTTTTGTATGAAAATCTCTATTTTAGTTCTGGTTGCTAAAGAAGATAATATTCATAACTGTCGGATTCCGCATTGTTTACAAGGACAAAATCTATAAAAATAATTCATGTGTAGTATCGGAAAACATTGTTGTAACCATAAAATTTCAGGTCGATCTAGTTGTCAATCACAATGTGCCACAAAATCCTAAAACTTATATACATCGAGTTGGTCGTTCAGCCCGAGCTGGAAGATTTGGGTGCGCCCTTGTATTTGTCACTCAGTACGATATATTCCTGCTTCAAGAAATTGAGAAAGTAATTGGAAAAAAATTGGATAAACTTGTTGTCAATGACAAGAAGGTTGCTGTTATTACTTTTCGCTGGGAAAAAGGAACGATCCATTTATTTAGAGATTTCGATGTAGTGTTAGGATTGCATAATGCTTTACTATTATAGGTAACACAGTACGTGACACAAGTGTTAGTAACAAAACGAGAAGCAGAAATTAAATTGGACCAACAAAATTTTGGTGAGCGGAAAGCAATAAATAAGCGAAAAGAAATGTTGATGGCTGGATTGGATCCAGATGATGTTGAAAGAAGCTTGAAATTGCGGCGTGAACAGAGGTAAATTTTTTAGATGCAATGTAATGACAATGAAGATTCGTTACAATAATACTGCTGGATATGATGTGAAAGATAAAGATCAAAGATACATATTACGATCTCAATTCGAGAAAATGTTTTGTATTGTAAAAAGGTAGCTACCAAGATTTTAGTATGGTAAATATGAGTTCATAAATTTCGTTTTTCAAACGAGGCAATCTGCAAACTTTATTATTCAAATAAAACTCAATTCCAAACTTATACATAAATGACGGAGAAAGCAAAAATTGCAAATTTCTGCTGTTATCATGTTTTAAGGGCGGATTTCCTTTTCATCTTTGTTAATTTCTTGGTTTGGCATTTGTACGTTTGCAGGAAACGAAAAGAAAAGAAAAGGCGAGAACAACTAAAAAAACAAATTGATAAACAAAAAATCAAAGAAGACAGAAGAAAAATCAAGGCTACAAAATAACTATTCATGAGTCAGATTGTAACTTCGAAATAGGATCAATTTGTTTTTTTTTGATACTACATGCGACTTTCTTTGTTTCATTATCAATAATTAATGAAGCAGTGGAGGGGAGAGGAAAGATTCCTACTCTTGCTAAAGATAAAAAAAGAAGAAAAAAATGATCTGAAGAATCAAGTATCAAATGTTTGAGATAATTTTTGATGTTGCTGTACTAATTTTATGTAGGATTCAATTTTTCCGTTAATTGAAATGTTTCAGCAACACTATGGATTCCCGAATAATCTGTAGGATCACTTTAAGTGATGCAGTCTTCTTAATTTTGATTGGGCGTTCTGTTAAATGCCTGTTTTTGATTTTAGTGAATTATTTGGTAAGATTTTCCTAGAAAGAAAGTTATTACATAATATTTGGAAGAAGAGACATAAAAAGTGATTTTTAAAGTAATAAATGTTCAGTGCAAAGAGTCAAGTTTGAAATGGAATGAAAAGCTCAGGAGTAAGAAGGGGTGTGTAAAGTCACAAACGTCGCATGCAGAAGTTTGTCAAGATGTCAAGTTTATAATGATATTCGATTAACTGCAAGCAGATTTTTTCTGAAAAACAAAATTCAATTCCACCGTCCTTCTTTCTGTACGAATTAAATTTTAATACATTTCGTATCGAACAGATGACCTACTGGAATAGCATTTTTTGATGTGTTGTTCGAAGATATTCCCAAAACTATCGATTCTCAAATTGAAAGTGCAAGCTTTCCGTGACCTCGATAAAAAATGGATAGGTTAACACAATGATGTAAAAAGAATAATAAGTTGCTCATTACAGTTCCCTGATTTCCTTCAATCGATATTGGACAAATATCTTTTGGAATTGAGGATTTATAACTTGATTGCGAGTACTCTTGGTGAGTTGCCTTTTGTTACACCTGTATGGTCGCATCTTACCTTTCATTTTAAAGTTTGGTATTTGCGAAAGGTTGTGGAAATAATTTTCATTTAAGGAATAAATAAATAGAAAAATTTGCTTACAAGCTAAATCATTAGCATGCATCATCAGTAACTCTTCCTTTTAGCATTTTACAATGTTCCCTCTAGTAAAGCAACTTTGAAATCCTAAGTTATGAATTTATTGATAAAAATTATTGATTCTTAGATTACCCGAAAATTAGCTGTATTTGTGTATATACTTGCTGATGCGAACAAAGAAATTTATATATATATACATGTGTAGAGAGAGAGAGAGAGAGGAAAAAAAATAATTTTGTTTGCACCAGTAAATAATGACATCAGTTGAAAGTGCATCATGGAAGTGACTGATTTTTGATTACTATTCGTTCGTTGTAAACCATTCTACTTCTTCCTTCTTTCGTTATTCTGGAACTAAGGCAACTACGAGTACAGGGAGGGTAAGTTAATTTCAATTAGTTTTTGGATTTCAAATCTAATTAATCATTTCATTTGTTGATTGATCGGATTGAGAGGTCTTTAGTCACTGCCGAACACCGTGGAAACGTATTCACTGATCAATAATCAATATAACTTTGCTCTTAAACACGACGGTCTCTTATACAGTAATTGAATTACGAGACGGGGTAGAAATGTTTTCCCAGGGAAATACTCTGCAGCTAACATTCTCTCCCATGGACCAAATATACGTCTGCTACTTCATCTCTGCCTAATTTCACATCAGCTTGGCCAGTTCGCTTATTACTCTTTCCTACCGTACAAATGCTTCTTAGCTTTAAGAACAGAGGCTGCATAACAAGTGGCACATTTAGTACTGCATTGGGATCAGACATGGGACAGCAACAAAAAATAGTTTGAACAGCACGGTATTACATCAGTCAAAGTACTACATGACCCGTCCAGCTTCTCTTGACAGAAGTGGCGTACGTGATGAGTGATGTGATATGAAGAAATTTACCGCTTATTCGGGTGTTAGCGTACTGCAGTTGCACGTCATCCCGATGATGGGACGTGGGAGGAGACGTAAGTTCATCCAAGCCGCCAGAAGGGCAAAGAGTGCAGGCGCTTCTACTTCCTCATCCTCATCCCTCCATTCCTACCACACTCTGTCATCCACCTATATCGATAGTGGTGCCGGAACGGATGCACTTTCTTAGTGCACGTAATACACAGAGAAAACAAGACGTGAACAGATGTACACAGACAGAGAGGGAGAGATGGACGACGTGCTGATATATCTAGACAAACAGATCCACCCACTCAGGTCAGGAGGAGGGGTGATCGCAAGCTCTTTGGAGTACCGCCCACCACTGACCTCCCTGCCTTTATTTTGCCTTCGTGCACTTCTCTGGAGCTGTTCGTGTGGCTAGTGGTATTCGTTAAGATTTATCTGTGTTAACCTTTGACCCTTAGAGTTCTTATGAGCACATCGAGTTTTTTCTAAGTCATGTTGCACTGAACTTCAGCTTTTTGAGAAGTCATGATTATATATGTAAATTATATGTGATGAATAAAGTGATAAATGTTTGCAATAATAACCTGATACTGTTAGTCTCTCCTTTTCTTCACCATCCACAATTTCGCGAAATTTGTATTTCATACAGTTTTTCTGAACTATATGATTATTAAATAAAGTGCGGAACGGTTGTCAGTGTTCATTGTAGTTGTTTGAAATCCAGTAACGTGGTTTTGTTCTTTTCCGTGTTTACGTCAGGTGGATCAGTAATACTTTCTGTTTTTCATGCATTGCTAGAGTGACGTGGTATTTCAGTAAATTAACTCAACTCTGTATATATAACATAACTCATACTTAGATTCCGAAATTTTTTATTTGGTCTAGTAACTTACAATATTTTCATCATGTAAGAGTTTGGATATATGGTAATCATTAGTGGCTGAATAGTTCTCTAAACATTAAAAGTGTGAGTATATTATGTATGCGAAATATGTTTATTCAATATACATTATGTGTTTGATAATTGCATAATTATGGTAACAGTATTCCAGGCTTTCTCATTAAATCTCATCGAGTTCATTCGGTTCATATTAGACGAATAAAATGGCTTTAAATAAATTGGTTGGAATAGTTGGTCGTATTGCCGCGAGAAATGGCTCCCATTTTGGACAAAAATTTGCTGCTTCGACGATGAGCGTGCGTGATGCACTTGGAATGGCCTTGGATGAGGAGTTGGCGCGTGATGAACGTGTTTTTTTATTAGGCGAAGAAGTCGGACATTACGACGGTGCCTACAAGGTTTCATTATAGTTGTGTTGATAGAATTGAATTAATATTTCAGTTTCAGTTATGCTATTTTACTTCGAACTAAATATTTTAGATCAGTGAATTTAATGCTTGGACTAAATTAAAGCTACGCAGTTGTTCAAACTATTCCCTTCTTTCTTTTTTTAAAGTACTCGTATAATATACCTTATTTCATTAGAAGGATCACATGACTTCTTTTATTTCCACTTGTTTTTTGTTTCTTCTCTATTTTTTGGAAATTCCTGACAAACTGATTGATGATGATAATACCTACCGCAGTGCACTTCAATTTCTGACACAATTCATTCTTTTCGCATAACTTGAAAATAGGAAAGCATGTACACACTAGTATCTATCAGTTCATGGTTTTTGTAATTGACGTTTTTTTTTTTTTTCTTGGAAAAAATGAAGTCTGTTTACATGTTATTTTGTCGCCTTCACTATTTTTTTTTTTCAAGGTATCGAAAGGGCTGATGCGTAAATTCGGCGATTCTCGCGTCATTGATACTCCAATCACCGAAGCAGGCTTTTGTGGCTTAGCAGTCGGTGCAGCGTTTGCAGGACTTCGTCCGATATGTGAATTTATGACATACAATTTCTCTATGCAGTGTATCGACCAAATTATAAATAGTGCAGCCAAGACATATTATATGTCTGCGGGACAGGTAAGTACTTATCATGATCATGTAACATGGTTTGTCTTCATTTGCTATTGTCTTCATTTTTTTTTTTTTTTGTCGAAATGCTTAATGTCAAAGCTTTGTAAATGAAGCGAAATCAGGAGGTAATCCGTTAGCATTTCGCATTTCCAACCATTATTTACTTATTGCGTATCAAAAAGAGGAAAACAAAGTCCACTTCACTCTTTCCTAAGAAAAAGTAAGCTCAATGACTGCCATGTTAACCATTCACACATCAGATATTCGAGTTACCAAATATCAGTAATATCGAAATTTCTAGCTACATTGTCCAATTGTCTTCCGTGGACCAAATGGAGCTGCTGCTGGTGTTGCAGCGCAGCACAGTCAGGATTTCACGGTGTGGTACGCTCATTGTCCAGGGTTAAAGGTATTTTTCTTTGACTTTATCTTTTCTTGATCTCTCGATTTTTTCTTTTTCAATTTGAAATTGAATGTAGGAAGTTAAAGTAGTTTAAAAGACTTTTTATGAATCCATAAAATATGCCACCGTTATTTGATCGTTCATGTGAACAGCAGTGTTGTAGACTTTATGGTCAAATAATTCACCATCGGTTTGTTCCCATTTCTGAAATGCTGCACATTTTTTAAAGGAGCTCCACAGTCATACTTTAATACGCAATTCTGTTGTTAACCTTTGACTTTATAGGTTGTGGCACCGTATTCTTCCGAGGATGCAAAGGGCTTGCTAAAGTCAGCTGTACGTGATGACAATCCAGGTAGGTATTTTTATTTAGCCGGAGAATTTCTCTCTTCGTTTTCCTTGATGCTCCCAAATTTCTGTTTAAAGTTTTTTTTTTTTATTCCAAATTTGTGTTTTAAATTTTAATTCCATGTTCCCTTAGTTTTTGCAGGATAATTTCTTTTAACCAAATGCCAAAATAGCGAGGTAAAGCATCACTTGCTTTGGCCAGTTAGTAGTTACATTTCTCAATTCCATTAAGGTGCGACATTTACGAATGAAACTAAAATACAAGGTTTAACTTTAAAAAAAGAAAATATCTTCAATAATATTTTTAGTGGTTATTCTGGAAAACGAACTCCTATATAACGAAACATTCCCGATGTCAGATGAGGCATTGAAGGACGATTTTATGGTACCTCTGGGCAAAGCAAAAATTGAACGTGAAGGCACTGATGTTACACTTATTTCATATTCGATTGGTATGGTTCCAACGATGAAAGCCGCGGAGCAGTTAGCGAAAGAAGGTATTAGTGCCGAAGTACGTTATGCTTATCCTTTCGGATTTTCTAGTCAGATCGAATTCCGTTGGTGCAGAGTTGCGTGTTTAAACTTATCAATTCTGAATTTCATGTTTATTTGAAATTAGGCCGTATAGAGAAAGAAATGATAAGTGAAGAAACAATTATTTTTGTTTCATTGCAATTTTTTAGGTAATTAATTTACGGTCCCTTCGTCCGTTTGATTTTGAAACAGTCAAGAAATCAGTTATGAAGACTCACCATGTAGTAACGATTGATAATGGATGGCCGTTTTGTTGCATAGGGTCGGAAATCTGCATGCAGGTTTGCATTAGATTGTGTTTTTTATTGCACTAGAAAAACTTTTCACTTTTTAATTTAATTCTTTGTGATTTTATTTTCATTACATAAGACTTCCGAATTTAGTTGAACGAGTCTGAAGCGTATAATACTCTGGATGGTCCTGTATATCGGGTTACTGGTACTGATGTCCCTATGCCGTTCACCGAAACTCTCGAAAGTGCAGCACAACCACAAGCTGCTGACGTAGTGAAAATGGCGAAGAGATCATTAAAAAAATGAACCGTAGAGAAGTTAGCTTCAGATGTAACAGTTTGCGCATTTTCGCGATGCATTCTTTTTTATAAATAAAGGGGCAAATTTATTATTTCGTTTGTTTTTATCGCCATAAATAATGGGGAAATTTTTAGAATTTTGAGTGGTTCCAGTAATTAGTGGTTAAATTTTCTTGAAGCAGTATGTTTGGTTATTCAGGGATTTTTCCCGTAGTTGTTTTTATTTTACTCTGTCTCGATGGATTGTATTTTTCCTAACACTTGGCTCGAAATTTCCTCTCTGCGGTTTCAACATAATGGATTTTCTAGCAATTTGTTTCAAAAGAAGAAATTGTGATATTTTTAATTTGAAATATAAAAACATTTTAAATTAAAAGATTTATGTCAACTTTATTAGTGGCAATAACAGTTCACTCTAATCCAGATCACATTTGCATGCGCGCCCCAGTTGTTTTATGCATTTGACAACACTTAAGTATCAGATGTACAAGTGGTTCATCTTCTGAACAGATAAATAAGTTTGACTGTGGGGTTGTATAAAACATTATTTCAGTATCTGCAATCAGCAACCACCAGTTCTTGTTGTATGGTGATTTAGAAACTTTGGCGGGATCTGTACATTTGTCGTTGCATAAGTTTGCTTGAAACACTGATTCAGTTGTAGTTAATTCCTTGTTTCTACTGATAGTTTTAAATGGGGAAATATCTCTCCAATTCTCCGTAGCTGTGCCCACAGTAAATGGATTTTAATTGTATTCTTAGAACTAGAACAGGTAGAAGAATATAGTTGCTGAATTAGATTCGATTAAAGAAGCCGTGATGTGGTATGATGCAACCAATTACATTGTTAGGTTGTGTAACAAATTAGAGAAGAAATCTTTTTCATCTCATATAAAAAGGCTTAATTTTAAATACACTGTTAGGTAGTGTTAAGTAAATTACTGATTGGCTATAGACACCATTACTCGCCGTCGTAATCTTGGAACAACATCTCTGATGACTTGTGCCGCGTTTTTCCGTTCACCTTTGGCCGTTTGAAACAAGCGTATTAATATCGGATTACTTTCTTTTCTACCAATCATGTTCATACATTCTTCCGTCAATACCCTAAAAAGCGTTCAATGGCATTGACCATTTGTGACTCTCTCACCTTTAATTTGCAAATTTGATTGAAACAGCAGGTCACGAGTGAGAAAATGCAGCACTATATCAGTTGGAGGCGAGGTGGGTGAAATGGTCACTTGAAATTTAATATGGTTTTTATTTTTTTCCTAGGGGGTATGGTTAGTCGGAAGTTCTGGAACTTCTTTGCTTGGATTGTTAACTGCAAAGTTCTAACAGATAATCTTGTTCATTTATATTAGTGCTGCAATTAAATCATGTTTAATTTACAAATATACATCTGGGCGGTGGTCTTAGTTGCATACTGCTTCCAGGAAAACAATTAGATGAAAAACTCTATCACTAGGCAGTAAAAGTAATCCCCGCCATGGCTCGAATCATCAGAACGATGTTATTGGTTGGTGAATGTTGGACGGAATACTCGTCGTTTACACTAGTCATGAAACATTAAAAATTAACCGTGATTCGCTGCTGGTTACATCATCTCGAATGTCAGTAAGCGTGAAAAGAAATTCCTGCGTCATTTCTGGATATTTACGAAGTAGCGATGCCATTTCCAACAAAAGCATACCCTTATCACGAAGCTTTATAAATTCGCCAATTGCGTGTAGTACATCCGTTAAGTTTTCTGTCTACAGCACGGAAAACACTTCAGAAATGTTTTTTTCGAGGATTTTGAGGAAGAAATTTCAAAGCACATCAATTTAAAAGAATGTGTAGGAAAGAGTTGTCTGCTTGTCTCTTACATCATTTCTTAACAAAGTTTGCCAACGAATCATCTCATATAAAAAGGCAAATTATATAGTGAACAATTCGGCTAAAATTAGAGCAATATACATCTCACAGGGTTAGGAGACAGAATTACACATAATTCCTCCACTAGACGAAAAAATGAATGATATTCGTTTAAAATTACTTTATCATTGGCGAAAATTCAGTCCGTCCAATAGTTAGGCATTAAATTTCGACGAAACTTACCTTATCAACGTAATTAAGTAGTGTAAATAAAGAGTTAAAGGTCACGTTTAGTATTACAGCATCATTCTCGAGGCATTTCGCAATGGCGAACCGTTTCCGATATTCTGTGCAAGTTAATTTTCTGAAATTAACAGGTCATCTTGAAATCTCTCAACTTCTTCAACATATATGAGAATTAAATGAAGTGTCGAACTTATCTGCTTGCAATGGCATTTAAATATTCCGCGACAATTTTAAATTCGATGCATCTAAGTACTTCGATATGAACGTCTTTTCTAAGACATTTATAGTCGTTTTCGTAATCTCTTATTGTTTCACACATAACTTCGGCAGTATTTGAATCTTTCATCCTAAATTTTATAAACTTCAGTCATCTTTTCTTTGCCGATTGTTAACACCGGACATCATCACCAAATGAACATTACGTCAACTAAATTTCATTTTCATAGCAGTACCATTGTTTGCTTAGTAATTGATCGAAACAGTTGCACAGATCATTGTAAATTCCGTCACAAAGTATACTGATCCTGTAAGAAAAAAGAAAAAAACGAAAATAAAACAAAATAATAATTCAGTTGTCAGTGAAAAAAAGGGAAAGGCTGTTGCTTATTTATGTAAATTAAACTTGATGTATCTTTTTTCACAGCTTTTTTTCTATTTTTAAAAAAAATTTCGATTTTCCGCGGAATTGTTGGAAAAATTGTTAGTGAAGAATGAAGACTTGCACCATCCGAAGCATATCGCTGAAGCGTGTTTTCAGAACTTCAATCTTCTCCGATGCGGCCTTCAGCGGTTCTTCATCCTCTAATTCAATCTCAGTCTGTTGGTAATTATTATCATTAAACACATCCAAGGCATTTTCAGATGCTAATGGAGCTAAATTAGCTAATATCGCTGACATGTCCCTCAGGGCACTCACTGCTCCTTGATTTGCATCTAAATTTGCATGAATTACGAAATTTGAACGGGCACACCAACACAATTTTCTTACGTTTTACAATTTCGTACAAAATACATTATTAGCTTAAGATTGTACGCAATTTTTAAGTAATTAAGTATTAAACAAGGAAGGAATCACTCGTTTATTTATGTACCTAGATTACAAGAAACATGGTGGGTGATTCCAATAGAATTTTGAACATTTTCATCACTTCCCACCACTACAAACTAAAAATTACAAGCGTCGTTTAAATAAAATAAGCAAAAAATGAACTGTTAGATTGAATTACAACTTGAAGTAAGGAGTAAATAAATTGAAAATATACAACCAGTGGTAATACTTTGTATTTTTTGGTTGATATTGCTCTGTTGTTGCTTGACCATAGTATTATTCGTAGATTGTGAAGTAATTGAAATTCGTTCCTGATCTCGAATCCCATCCAAAATTCTTGGCTCATTTACCATTTCTTCGATATATTTTCTCAATTTCTCAGTGGAATCAGCACACATATCCAAATTATTTGCAATCGCTATCTATACGTATATAGAGAAATCAATTTATTCAGGCAATTTTAAATCTTCAAAAGAATATTAAAAGTTTAAATTCTAATTCAGTACCATAATTTTTGTACACTTGTCACTGTGTTCCTTCGAGTTAAGTTCTTTATTTCTCAATTTGGTGACCGAAGCTGCAAAATGAAATTTATGCAACTGATGCATAATGGGTAGTAGAAAAGAGTTGAAATTTGTATGAAGTTTGAACAAGTATTCTGAATTTAACTATGTTTGATACTTCAATAGATTAAGAAATATATCTATCCTTAATTATTTTTTTTTCCAACTGTAATGTTTAACGTAGGTTTAAACCAAATAAGTAGAACAATTTAGCTACATTTCTTGTATAGATCCTTTGAATTACTTATCAAAGAAAACTTCCCGATTTCAATACTTTACGTTATTTCCAAAGAAAAAAAGGAAAAAACTTACCCTCTAGATGAGGACAAACAAGTCTGATATATTCATTAAGGCATTCATTCAGTGCTCGTGGTACAATTTCGTTCGAAATTTCACACGCCAGTGTCATCTGGATAGGATCAAAATTATAGGGTTTTATTTTTCTAACTTTTACATATATTTTACATTTACATATACGTATAATATCGCATACGACGAATGTATTTTCAAAAATAATGGAAAATGCGTTTTTATTTTTTTTTTTTTGTTTTTAATAAATCATTTTAATATTTCTTCTAGAAATTATAACGAATAATTTGTAATTTATGGTTTTAAATATATTTTTATATTCCTTTTTAATTAGGTCTTTTTAATACCTGATCATTTACAATCGAATAAAGTATGTGCGGTAAATGGGTATAATAATGTCCAAACTCATCCTCCAATATATTTCTGCACAGTTCTTGAATATCAGCAAACTGGAAGGTTAAAAATAATAACAAATAGAATTTTACACTTTATATTATTTATCTTCTGTTCAACTTATTTGCTGATCGCGACAAATGACTTAATTCATGATTATCTACTTTATCAGTGACCACTATTCTTATATAATTATCCACTAGTCATATTTAGTAACGAAAATGATGATTTAAAAAAAAAAAATCGTTTTATTAGCTTTAAATGATGGCAATCTAGTTTAATTAATAAAGAAATTATTGGTAAATAGTTGTAACGTTTAGATAATTTGAATCAAAATTTTCTGATACAAGACATATCTTCCTTTTTGATAAATTAGTTAATTACTATTTCTACAGGAGGATGAAATACTAAGTCAAATTTTACAAATCATACATTCTATTGGTTTTATGGAATGAATGAAGTCATCCTCAACTATAAAATTATTCTTGCATAGAATCCTTTAGACATATTCCAGAAATTTTCTAAAAGTTATTTTTTTTCCTCTAGAAATTAAGGAAATTTCAAAAGTTTTGATTCCATATTAGAGGATAACTTCATTATTAAACTTGCCTCTTGCTGTACAGTTTTTGATGCCCATTTTGTAGTTTCAGATTTCATTATTTCAATAAACCTGAAAATGAAAACCATTTTTTATAATTTTGAGCAAAACTTGCAACAACTCTTGCAAAATTTAATAGAAGCATACAGCTCAAAGAGACGTAGTAATTCACGTCGTTCCACCAACGGTTTATCCTTGACAAGAGCCACTGCATCAATTTCAAGATATTTCATACCAAGCATATGTTCTCCGCTGCAACAATTTCCTATAATGTCATTTTACTATTATCTTATTTCATATCGTTCTTGGTTTCTCATTTTACATTTTTCAAACTTCATCTTCCTAATTCTTCCTATTGTCACTTTCTAAAATCTAATCGAAATAACACTTAAAATATAACCACCAAAGCTACTTCTTTGTTTTCAAATTCTAACCAAATAAATGCATTATTATAAAGAATGATAATGGTAAAATAATATTAATTTTAATTTATTAATAAATAAAAAGCAAGAACACGTGGCGAGAGAGATTTGATTCTGTTAACAAAGAGTTTAGAACAAAAATCTTACGGATACTGTCTAATCCAACTCAAAAGTTGTATCAGCTCACGCTTGTTCAACTCGCCTTTTGCCATTTCGGAAATCTGTAAATTAATTAATTTTCGAACATAAAGAAATTCTTCTTTTGTTTTTATTAAATAAAAATAATAATTTATTAAGTAACGTTAATGTCATATGCGATGTCCAGGGAATATAATTTATATTAAGTAATAGAGAGCACCATTCGCATTTTACCCTTTTAAATACAGCATTTATCTTCATAAAATAAACACAACTGCATAGGAAGCAAAAAATTTGTGCAAACTTAATGAAGAAAAAAATAAGTTAACACCTTGCTAGAGATACTATTATGATAGAACATGATAAAACCGTTGTAAAGTTGATGCTCTTTCGGGAAAATACGTAGAAAATGCTTAGCCGCGTACAAGTCTTCTACTATGTAGAAGCGACAGATTTCTAAATTCCTGAAAATTTACAGAAAAAAATTATTAAGTCAAAATTGTCAACCCTTCGTACCTTGTGACAACCAGGATGTTTTGAGCATATTTGTATCATTTGTCCTGAAATTCCAGTTTTCTTTTAAATTTACTTTGAAATATTTTCAAACAATTTGGAAGTGGAATTAGATAATATAAAAGAACGATAGAAGTAAGATAACATTTAAAGAATCTCAAAAAAAGAATGAGAGAAAATTTAGAAAGTTTTAAAAGAAGATAGCAAAAAATGGAACAAAATTCATGGAAAGATAACCAGAGAATCCCAAAAAGACTGCTGAAAAAAAACTAATGAAAAAAAATTAAAATATTTCATATTAGAATCAACTATCATCGTACCTTGTCACCCAATTTTTGTTTAATTTTCGATCCTCAATTTGGAAAGCCTCCACACGCTGTTGCACACGTTCTTCAATTATTTTAAAAACCGTTTTACGCCAGCAATGTGGACGATTCGCAATTTTAAATTGGTTATTTTTGTATAATTTATCAACCCTACAAATATGAAAGTCACCGCCGATAATATAAAATTGTGAATCATAAATCTAAAAAACGATTGAAAAAATGGAACAAAACTGATTTGTATACTTAATTTTCATCGATTTCAACTGCTCTAAGGATGATTTCAAGCTGCTTTTTGGTTTCAGGATTTTTACCGCGCATGATATCAATGCTTCGGCTGCAGTAGTACTTTACTTCATTGATAAACTCAGCATAAATTTCTTCAAGCGGCTCATAATATGGCATAAGCATCTGTAAAAAAACAATATTGCAGGAAATATTTCATTGATCATTTCAATACTTCTCGAATATATCTTTTAAACTTTTTCTTAAGTTTTACGAAGTTGCAAGGACACAGTAACCTTATAAATCGCATCAAAATCGTTGTGTGATTCAGCAAACACAAGCAAATGAAACCGCACACTTTCCGCTTTCAGCAACCTGAAATGCGGAGATAACAGACTGGCCTGCAGATTTTCCATGAACCGAAAAATCATCTGCTAAAAGCTATTGGAAAGACAAAATCATTCAGTGATTTGATTGTACAAAGTTGAGCACATGAGTTAGAATTTGCGCGAAATTGCTTTAGTCATGCAGAGAGATTCTGTGTAAATGGCTAATTAATGATCAAACATTCCAGAAATACTATTCATTAAAAAAGAAAATTCATTTTCTTTTTCAGCTAGTCTTAACGTTTTGAGTTTTCTAATCGCTGCACTTATTATTATGAAAATTAAGTCATCCATCCTGTCTTCTTTCTCAATCAAAAAAAAAAAAACAAACTTTTCAAGAGCAGCAAGAAGATTCCCATTGGCAATATGGTTACTGACTTGCTTGAAAACACTCTCTGCCTCCAAAAATTCTCTCAAAATTTCACTGAAGTTAGTTTCACGTTGTTGAGTTTCTTGAAAATATTTCCTCATAGCCAACAGTTCTTCACGATAAGCCGTATCGTGCTCAGTTCTGAAAATTTTATTCATATAAAATTCATTTATAATATTTTTTCAGCAATTTTTAATTTTATTGAAATATGAAAAGTCCCTTTCTAAATTTGAAACCAATCTTGGATTTAACAACATAAAGAAGCTGAATGAATCATTCCATCCAAAAATTCGATTTCAGGGAAGTTTTTTGTTTTCAATTAGATTGATTAACTTTTCGCTCCATAATATTCAACATGAGCTTTACAATGCAAATCACCATTGGAAGCACAAAGTTTACATTAATTCCAATGTAGCTTGCAGAGTTCTTTTCACGTTCAGGCCTACTTTTTGATAGGTAAATGAATTCTTTTGTAAAAAAATTAAGATAAAATAACTGGTTTAATCATGTACAAGCAATCACCTCATATTCTTCATTTCACTTTTACAGCTATCATTTTCCATAAAATTTTCTAAAATTTGCTTTGTAAACGTTTCAAACTGTTCTTGCATACCACGTTGTAACTGGAAAATAAATAAAAGTATTCGGAATTCAATAAACAGTTAAAAAGTCATAATTCCAAATATTGAATATATGAAATAGAATGATATATTATTACCCGATGGGAGAGTAAAATCATACAATGATTTCGCCAATTTCGTGGACGATTCAAAAAACCTTTTAAACCTTTATCTATGCGCATTTTATTATTAGCATCCAATCTGCAATATAAAAGACTACTTATATCAGATTTTAAAATTTTATTCACTTCGGAAATTCATTTATAATATTTTTTCAGTAATTTTTGGTTTTATTGAAATATGAAAAGTTCCTTTCTAAATTTGAAACCAATCTTGGGTTTAACAACACGAAGAAGTTGAATGAATCATTGCAACATTAATATAAAGCTTCTATGACGTAAAAATACTATACAGCTCGAAAATCATTTCTCAAACCGGTTTTATTAGAGATTTTAAATTTCCTCAATTGAGTTGACATCAATTTAAAATTTGACAATTGCTATTCCCATTAATTACTATTGACATTTATTCCTGATTCATTTTTTTTTTAGAAATTTTAATTCAAAATTTGAGTAACCGAACTTTACAATATACAAAAGTTTTCTGAAGAAATTCGTTGAAATTATGTAAAACAACGATTAGTTTTTCAAAAATGAAAGTTTTTGTCTTCTTATAAAACAAACCATAAATTGCTTTTTCATGAATTAAAAATATAAATTTTTTAGAAAAATTTTGAATTATCTTATTACCTTTTTGAAACTATTTTCGAATGAAAAAAAAAGAAAAAGCATTTTACTTGGTTCGAATTTTCCAAAGTCATTGAATTACTAATAATAGGCTTACTTTGCATCATATTGGATAATTTTTAGAATTTGTTGCACAGTTTCATCACTAATATCGCCAAGACCAACATGATGACTATTATCATCATTGTCTTCATTACCATTATCATCATTTCCAACAGAATTAATGGTGTTACCAAAAAGCGACGAACCAATAACATCACGAATTTGTGCAGCCATCAATTCAACATCAACAAAATATCCAATGATAAACTGGAATTTGTTTGGTTTCAGGTCTAATTTTTCTAAATATTTCAAAAACTCTGAAAATTTTGATCTAGAAGTTTCTGATGACACTTTCATATTTTGCAATTTTTGCATATATTCAGAACAAGAAATATATGTGTATTTTCAAGAAAGTTTAGAATATTTAAACCTACTAATGTTAGGTTTTAAATATTATATTTCAACAAAATATAAAGGATTTAAATGTAATTTTAAAAAAAAAAAAAAGAACTCACATCTTGCTCATTACAATCATCATCAGCAAGTTCTAATAAATCATTGCGGCATTTTTCATATCTGATGAAACTGAAGTATCAACTATACAACAATAAATTAAAATCAAAAAAATTAATTGATAAATAATAAAATGCAGCCAGAGAGAGGGAAAACAATTTCATATCATCAGCAATCAAGTCATGAAGTGAGGTTAAATTTCATTTTATGATTTTCTTTGCTTTATATTTCTTTAATTTTTTCATATTTTCAATGGATATTATGCCCAGCTTAGTTTTCATGAAACAACAGTGCTGTTATATTCACAACTAAGCTTATATCCTTCCATGCATGTTGAAAATACTTTCACCTTCTTGTAGTACTACTAAAATCATTCCTTATTTCTGCTAATATTTATTTTGAAATTAAATTTTCCTTCTTATGATTGGGAAGTAAATTTAGGAACGAATCTTTCTCTCACATTGGTCTTTTTTTCGAATAGTGTCACAAGAATCAGTTGAGAAATGCTTTAATTAATAATTTCACTAAAAAATTAGAAAAAAAATGTTTTTAACTCAAACAATAATAAATAAATACCACGATGAAATATGGAAATAAATTTTTTTTTTTCAATTTTATAAATTTTATGCAAATTATTTTACTTAATCAATGAGAGTTACTTGGTGTATGCCTTAAATAGCTTTCCTCCGAGAATGTCTGATTTCACATCAGTGACAATATTTACTGAGTCTAAAAGAAGATGCAGGCATAATGACAGTTTACTCTTTATCCGCACATATTCATTTAAAGTTGGCAATAATTTCGCTATGATTTCCTTATTATTCATCATTTCCCGAATCCTGAAATCCATAAAAAGCAGGAGAATTCGAAATAAATTTTCATTGAAATTTAAAAAGCAAACATTGAATAGAAACAACAAATTTGTAATCACTGAATTTTGCTATTTGTAATTACGAGTCATTTAAATGGAGTAACTTGACTTATTATTACATTTGAACTTTCTGTTTCCAGTTCATATAGATAATAAGAAGCTACTCCATTTTAGTGGCACATAATTCAACATTTTGTAGTATTTTCGAAATATAAATTAAAAACCTTTACAATTTTCTCGATTTCATGCAAAGAAAAATTTACTAAATTCTCTTATCATTTCACTTCTCATATGCACAAGATTATCAAAAAGTTCGCCATTTTAACAGGATTTCCCCGTTTACTTCTCATTACAATGCAAACAAAGTCTGAAGTCAGAAAAATAGCTGCGAAGTAAGTATAAAATGTGACAAATTAAAATGAAATTTAAAAAAAGTGAGCCTTTGATCACCTAATTTCCATCGCTTCCATCTCGCTCATCGCAGATTCATCAATAAATGTTCGATCAAGCGTTAATGTTTCTGTCATTGTAATGTTATCACTTTATCTTGCTCCTATAATACTGGCCTGTTTCATTTTTGCTTTAATAGCAATACAATATATTTTTCACATCGTAGAAGAAACTACCAAACAGTCAATGTCAAGATACTTTATCAGAAAATTATGGTTTCTAATAATTTTAATTACAGATAACTTCAGTTTAGCAAACTCTCAGTGAAGATTCAAAATTGCATGGAACGGTAAATTATTATGTTTTGTGGTTAACACATACTGTTTAGCACTTTAAATGGAATAACATGAAGCCAGATATTAACATTCAGCTACTCAAGCAAGTAAGTAATTCAGCAATGTCTATACTAACCTCTAAATAGCAATTTAAAAATTATGATGCTTTATGGTTTTGGTCTGATCATTATCCCTATCAATTATTTCACTATCCTACACTTTTTAATTTCATTTGTTCCTAGAAATGGTAGAAGAGAATTAGAACAATCGATTTCACAAGCAATCCCATCAAATTTTTAATCACAATCAGTTTCTACCTTAAACCATCATACAGTGAAATAATTTCTACTCTAAAGTAAAATAGAAATTAGTTGAAGTGAGAATGACCATTTGCATCAGAAACTTAAATATAACAGTTAAACACAACACCAAGAAAATACTTCACTGTCACGAAATTTGTTCGAACAAACAAAGTACTTCTACTGTTCTTAGAAAGAAAAATGTCACCGATGAATCAGCACGATCACCAATAACTACGAGAAATGAGAAATAGCCAGAGAGAGAGGATTCTTGATCCTTCCCTTTCATCAAGTATATTCTTTTGTAATTAAAATTTAATTCTATTTCCCCGTACATTTTTAACAAATGGTAATATATCTATCCAAGACTTCTCTAAATGGATCAGCTGCAGCTCCCTTCTCTCGTTTTTGACAGTCAAAAAAAGGCTTTTTTGCAGTGATTATGAACTTAAATAAAATTTAAAATTTGATACTTTTTGAGAAACATTTGAGCTATCCTACTCATCTTTAAGTAGTAAAACAGCGAATGTCCCATCCATTTCTTTATTTTTTTTAAATTTCTTTCTCGGCAATTACTGGATTTATTTAGATTTTAAAAATCCTTTATTTTGATGACATGAAAACATTTTATTGTGCTATAACGAAATTTTCACTACACTTGTCCCGGATAATTTTTACGTTTTTTAGAACTTAAAAAGAAAGACTTCACTTTTGGACAAGAATAATTGCGAAGAAAAACTCCGAAGTTTGAAGTGAAATTAATTCTTTTTTTTTTCTTTGTCGATTAAACGGCATTTGAACAGTATGATACATTGCTTACTCGGTTAACTTTCTTTACTGATGCCATTCAAAACTAACCAATTTTAGTTGAAATTGTCAGTGATTAAATAACTGAGGAAGAATATATTACATGCATGCACCAGGGAGCCATTGTTCATAATAATTCCAACTTGAACGCAAGTAATTAATACAAAAAATGATGTCAAAATTTACAAATTCGTCCACATAATTCATTATTTGAATTAATCAGGAAACCATTTCTCAGGAACTTCCCTTACATTACAGCTACTGATAATGTTAACAAAATTGTAAAATATAAATAACTTACTGAAATCTTGAACTATTATGTCAGTACTTCTTTGGTTCTGAAAAAAGAAGGGAAAAGCTCAGTTTTCATAACTGTAACTGCTGAACACACCATGTTACAAAAAAAAAAGAGAAAGAAAGGAATACCAATGTAATTCTTCTAAATCCAAAAAAATTCACTCCACACACAATTTTCAAATAATTCATTGTTCTGGTCGGCGTCGATCAATAAATAAATACCGTAATAAGTAAATACACATAATTATCAATAATTAGGTTATTACACATGTTCAAATCACAATTTAATAGTTTTTTTCCCTCTCTACTCCGAACCTTTGATATTATTTGCACGAAGTTGTCCATTCATTTTTTCGAAAGGGATAGTGATAATAAATGCAATGGAAGGAGATGCAAAGAGCACGACAAGGAGAAGGAGGAAAGAAAATTTTAAAACTTTTATAATTTTTGAGAAAAAAAGAACAATAAACCTAATGTATGAAATTGGCAAAACAAATAATAATGAAATAACATTAGGATAAAGTATTACTTTTTAAGAAATTCGAAGATCAAATGAAAAAAAGGGAAGCAAGTCAGAAATCAAGTTTGAAAACCGCCAATTCAAAGATAATGCAGAAATCACTCCATAATACTAAGTAAAAACTCGATAAGTCAGAAATGAAGCAATGGCTAGTAAATGAAAAAACGAAAAGCAGTAAGTAACTAATAAAGTAAAATATACATAAGATTTACTACACAAATGCTTCTATTCCTATGGTAAAATACACCAAATGGTATAAATAAAAAAAGTAATTGTTGAACTCAAAAAGCATAGGAATGAAATGACTTACTGGTAATTAAATATAACAAATAATTAAAGAGTACACAACATGAAATATGTCAATTAAACGTGAAGCTCGCAAAATATTGGTCAGTATACAAAATCAATGAGCAGAACTGGTGAAGCTTCCTCAGCATTTCAACACACGTAAAAGAACTTTGCTAATATGTAGCTTGCTTTCATTGATTTAAAAACTGAAAAGAAAAACAGAAAGCAAAGAGACAAAGTACTTCTTCTTTCCTTAGATTACAAATTAAACCATTCAAAGTTTCCATCTTATTGTACCATTTTTATTGACATTTGCGATAATTTCAGACCTAAAAGTCCAAATAAACACTAATGCAAAGTATTAAGCAGTTCAATATATACCTTTTTGCAACAAACTTAGGGTACTGAAGTATTCATTATACCTATTGTATTTTATGTAGTCAAGTATAATAGATAAATCATTATTATGCCATTAACAGTCGAATAATTTTAAATGGATTTCAAAACTGACACAAACACGTATAGAATCTGAAATGTTATAAGACAAAATATGATATTGCAATATTTGAAGAAAAAAATTGATGGCCTTTTACCGGGAAGTAAATAAATTGCTTTCTTAACGATTTATATTATATACATATATGAGAAAGAAAAATGAAAAATTTTACTCCACTTAACTTCATTGTTCCTAAATTCTTCTGTTGACTAATGCCTTATTAGGACACAAATTCCTACATGACCAGATATGTTTCGATTTCTATTAATTTTAAAAGCTTGCTAACAAGCCATTATTTTTCATTAATTTTAATTTACCATTTTAAAAATAAGGCCCATGAAAATACTCTACGCAGCAGTTTTAGTTGCCAATCTTTATTTCATAGAAGCCTTCTTCGCTGGTCCCACATATAAAAATCAGGCTTATATTATTAACTAACACTAGATCTGGATCATTATAACTCGGAATTTGTCATGAAAAAATACGCTCCGTTACTGTTTTTTTTTTTGACATGAATGTTAAAAGCAATCCCATGTAGCGATACCGATAATGTCGGAATATGAAATAGGAATTGGAAACTATTAATACTCTGGAGATCTGAATATTCCCAACCTTTGCTGCCACTCAACAATGAAAACATATGAAATGCTCAAAAGCTTACCACGCACGACTCGTCTAACATTCAGAATATCAATGAATCAGTGTATTTCTTTCCTCGATGAAATGTAATAAAGACGAAATGAATCACAGAAAAGAGCAGCAATGTCTTGCAGAAAAAAAAATCCACTGACAACGTTTTGTATTCACTTTTTTAGTCGAAATTTTGTAGAAGGAAAAGATTTACTGAATTCTTCTGCAAAAATAAATTTCAAATGGCTGTTTGTTTACTTTCATCTTCAATGCTAACATAAGAGTTAGCCTTTTTATTTTCTATGGCTAATAACCCACCAAATTTTGAAGCGTGAAAAAGCAAACTGTATCATTAAAAATAACAAATTACAAAAAAATATCAATAAATAAAATTTTCTTCAGCAAATATGATATCATGAGAAATAAGTGATAATAACGCTGTATTTAAAAGAAAGTTTGTTAAACTTTTTTCGATAATAAATATTGTTTGAAAATGAAGTGCAATAATATAAAAGTCTAGCGATTAACATTTTATACAAACTTCAAAAAAAATTTTCTTTGGGCGAAAAAGAAAAGGCAAAACAATAAATTTGAGTGACTGTATAAGCAGATGAAGAAGAAAGAATACTTTGTACAAAATAATGGTAAACATTGAGGAGTGGGAAAAAATGGCCATAACAAGCCTTTGCTAAAAGAAATTCACAATTTTGAAAGTACCATTAAAAAAAAAAGAAGAAAAAACTCCAGCATCTGAGTTAAAACCATGAAAACTAAACTGAACAATATAAATTTCGAAAAATGTATTGAATTTGGTACTCAAAAAAATTGTTCAATTTGCTATATTATATAACTTTTCAAATCTGCGAAAGTATGCCAACTGAACCAGCACATAACTTTATCACGAAACGATTTTATTAGATATTCGGCCACTTCTAATTTCTGGTACTCACAGGATATTTATTGGCAAGAATATTAGCATAAATAAATTACTGACTGCTAAATTCAAATTTACCTAAATAATTGAAAGAAAATATTTACTGCTTTTTACGGTTTATGTTCAAACAAATAATACATCATGAAATACATAAATAGAAGACTTGCTAAAGAAACAAACGCAATAACAAATAAGCAGTTTGCTATTATGCAGTCATTCGATAATTACGTAACTACTGTAATAAATGTTCTTTCGCATGCTCAACTGGCAGAAATTATGTATTGGTCTTAATTTACAGAAATCGACCGCGTAAATCACGTATCTTGTCAGATTTAAATAACTTATTAAAAATGCTCATATATCTTCTCCTAATAACGTGCCATATCATTTCCAGAATGACAGACAGTTATGGTAGGTAAAAACATTCAAGCATACTGCACTCATTGGAGGTGTCTGAAATTCACGCGGGCCGCGATTATCTCCTTGCTACAAAAAACAATTGAACGAAGCTGTCACTTACTGCTATGTTTGAGATCCAGTCCTGGCTTATGTTTTTGGTATTCGTTAGGTATGTTT
>PQVD01004305.1:0-24375 GCA_003012265.1 Setaria equina
GATCAAATTTTTTTTTAAATAAATTACGGGAAGAAATGATTTAGTGTCGAGTTCAAAAATAAAAAAGGAAGTCTTCCTGAACAACAATCTCATCCATTAGATCATAGTTTCATTAAATCACAGCCCAAATTCAAACTCGAACAAATTATTGAGATTTAACACTGTTTTCAGAATAAATTTAAATATTCACACGAACAATTTTAAAATAATCATAAGCATGTTTGAAGGATGAGATAACCATCTCCAATAAGTAAACTTCTCGTTGCATAAAATCTGAATTTAAAGTGGAATCCTTAAAGCATTCCATCATATCCTATCGCTAGTACATTTTATCACTAGCTCTCACAACAGAACTAACTAATCCTTTGACTATAGTGCAAGAAAAAAAAACCACTGATTATAAAAGTCGTCGTCAAAAATTTATATAATTTGACAATTCTGCGTATCTTATTATGATTCAAAGTCAAAAACAAGCTAAAACATAACATTTACAGCACAATAATCATAACAGTTCAGAAAATCACTGCTGAAACAAAAACAACAAATTATTGTCACCTCGTTAATCTGATCAACAAATTCAGAAATACCCAAACTGAACCGAAAGCAAAATTTGACACCCGAACTGAATAGAAAGCAAAAAATCATCTTGTGAGGTATCGTACAATTACAAACTTGCAACAACACTCCATCAAAAGCTTACAAAGTCACGAATGGCAAATCCAAGATTTGAAAGAAAAGCAAACCTGAACCAAAGTAAATTAACAGATGGTATGACGGATTTTATAAACTTAAATCCATGAAAAATGGAGTTTTTCGATCCTTGGAAAGAT
The DNA here is from genome assembly GCA_003012265.1 of Setaria equina. Classification (NCBI taxonomy): domain Eukaryota; kingdom Metazoa; phylum Nematoda; class Chromadorea; order Rhabditida; family Setariidae; genus Setaria; species Setaria equina. The sequence continues at coordinate 831 of PQVD01004305.1, forward strand.
TAAATGAAGAAAATGCTACGACAGAACTGTACATCTTCATCTAACAATCTGTTCAGCAAGCGGTTGCATAACCAACAAGGAAACAGTTATACTGAACAACCCGGATTTTTTAGCATGCCAAATCATTGACCAACAAGCATAACCGATGTAATCAGATACTTTCGCTATGGCTACTCCCTGGTTCTTCGTTACTTATGCTTTCTTCATTTTTCTCCTCATTCGTATTCGTTTTTGCTCGGCTATTGGATGCATAAGCAACAAACATTTCTTTCAGAAATGACAATTCTTTCTGAAGCCCTTCAACCTAGAATGAAATGATAAAAATGTAAAAAATAGCAAATAAAAAAAAAAAAGAAAAAAAAAAAGCAAAAAACAAAACAGAAAAATAAAAAGAAAAAAAAGAAAAAAAAAAAAAAAAAAAAAAAAAGAAAAGAAAATATATAAACAGTCCACATAAAAGAAAACCGAAGAATTCGAACGTAACAAGACACAGCATACGACTTCACGAAACAAATCACAGAATGAAAAAAAGAAAATAAATGCAGGCGTTTGTGACCTTAAGACATTTGCAATGTCACTACCAACAGTACAAAACAAAAACTTTTTATGTAGAAGCAGAAAAAATCAATTACAACATAAAAAGACTGCTTCCTATGGATTTTCCGGAAGGTGTGAAATGTGAACCGTGTATGAATATGAATAATATAAAGTTGAAAGTATGAATGAGTTCAAATAATAGTGACATGCTGTGAGAAATATCAAATATGAAATTAAAACAAAGAGACGAACAATTAACGAAAAGGAAGAGAAAAATGTACAAACTGATTAATGAATTACTTTAACTTAAATTTCTTATTCTTCAACGATGAGCCAAGTGGTACGGGAAAGGCACTCTGCAGAAAGCAACAAATTATTTGTAAATGAAGCCCAGATCCAATAAATTTCAATTTCTAACAATGTTACAACACGAAACTGAAAAGTCATGTTCATCAAGACCAAACCATTCGCCTACGTTCTACGAAGACTTCTTCATACATAAATTTACCAACCTTATAAGTTAAATAAAAAAATCAGAAGGGACAAAATCATTCAGAACTTCACTCATAACACCAGCCTCAAAACAGATCATACTAATTAAAAATATTGAGTCGCGCCATTTCTAAAAGTGAAAATATACAAGTAATGCTTCGGAATTTGCTCTTAAAATATCAAAGCACAAGAACAAATGAAAAAGCTTTGCAGTTATTGTTTGTGAAGCATATTATGCAAATTAAAGAGTGTTACATTAAAAATATGGAGATTCAGAAAGTGGTACTTGAAAACAATATCAATTTTGTAACATAAAACAATAAAAGTAGAAATCAATTTACGTCGAAAGATAACGGAAAGTAAAAGATTTGCCAAATTAATCCTACTGTCATGGAAATGTCACTAAATAAGCCAATGAGAATTTGAATAATGGAAATTCGCACTGTTACGTAACAAGTGAGGACACGAAAGTAGGTTTCATAACCTTACCCAGTAGCAAATCGATAAACCTACGAATTTTTCTGGAAAAGTTCAAATGCTTTCTGCTGTTTTTATGAATTTTCTTCAACATTTTATAACAAAACTTTTGTTTGATAAATTAAAGAGATTCACGAATTTCATGGCCCCGTGAAAACGAATCCAACATTTCCCACATTCCGAAATTCCGTCTTCATAACATTTGCTACTGTCCATTCGCATGGATACGCGTCCACTCCTGCGCTATACGAATTGCATCACTTTCGTTATTTTTCCATTGCTCTGCCACATCTGTAGCCAGCGGATCATCTGGATTCGGAGCTGAGAGTAAGGCCTGAATTGATAATAGCACTGTGCGAATTTGAAGAGCTGGAGACCATTTATCTAAAAAAAAAAAAGAAAAATTCAATAAACATTTTCAAATAAACTTATAACAGAATTCGTTTAAGTAATACAAATTCACAGTAGAATTTTCAATTAGCGAAGTGTGCTTTTTAACCACACGAATGTAATGTGACATGACTACTTCGACTGGATTTTCTGAAATAAACCTATAGTATTAACTGTTTAACTATAAGGCTTGATTCATTATTCAAAAAGTTCCAAAAAGGACTACCGATAGTGAAGCATGCTTCACTGCACTCAGAGTTACTAAAAGGCTTCTTCAATCACATGGCAAACTTCCTATATATATCACCACTAAAATGAACTTTTTACAAACCATTCACTTAATCGCTTTGTTTATCATTCAGCCAAGCACAAAATATTACGAATATCAGCAAAGCAGATAACGTCTCGTACGTTCACTTTTTCTTGTAGTTATGATAGTTACGATTAATTTGCTCAATTAGTTTGATATCCCGTCTTATATATGGCTGAAAAGTGATAGCTCAAGTACCCTTACACCATCCTATTTGCAAAAAGAAAGGCAAACCTTTGAGAATATCGAGGCATATTCGTCCCAACTTATCGATGTTCGGATGATATATTTTGGTCATGAAACGAACTTTCGGAGCCGCCATCGGATATTCTTCAGGAAGAAAAAGTTCCAGCTTAAATACGCCACCAGCAAATGGGCTACCTTCAGGTCCTGCGATGATTACGTGGAAATAACGTGCATTGTTGTCATCTGGCACAGCCGAAATTCCAGGAACGGGATCAGCCATCAAACGCTGCGTCTCTTTTGTAATACGTCGTGGCAACGCTCCTGCCATTCTAGATACTACCTAATAAGGAAGCAAACACTCTGAAAATCAAACCGATTGCAGTTCAAATATCTCAATTATCAGAAAAGTTTCCATATACATTTCATGCCTTCTAATCCATATGTTAAAAAAAATAATCGTGAAAACCCACTGCTTCGGCAAAGTTAATCTAATTGACAGAATTACTACAAAAAGTACACTTTCGAAGGAAGAAACTTTTAACAAAATTAAACCCCTTAGTCCACATAACAAGTTTAATGACTACAGAGAATTAAAAAAAGAAAAGAAAAAGTGCTTAGTCCACAACGCATTGCTCTCGTATGTTGTGAACGTAGCACAAAAAGGGATATGTAAGGAAATCCTGTTAGGAAGGATAAAGGAATTCAAAAACCAATTGAAAATAAATCAAATGTTGAAGAAAAGCTATTTCATTTTATTGATAACAGAAACAATGAAGAAAACAACAATTTTAATCGATAAATAAATTAAAAAGCAATTTAAAAAGAATATCACAGTTCACTTCTCACATATTTCGGTTTCAATTCTTTGATCCTAGTCACATATTCCGACTTTTCAGTGCACCCCTTGCATTCCTAGAATTGACAGAAGAAATTACTAATGTGGGAGACCTCTTTGTAGAGATGCACATCTACACGAAATCGAAGTTAATTAGAAAGAAATATCACTTCTAGGACTTGCTGAAGAACCGAATCACTGAAATCCGCTCAAAGAAAAGGATATTAAATGTAATGAGTGGAAAAAAGTGCATGAAAGTGAGTTAAAAAAAAAAAAAGTTTTATAAGCGTACTTCTCCCCATTCGTCAAGAATTTTCTTTAGTTCTTTAACTCTCAACTTCTTGAGGTCCACTGTTTTCCAGTCAATACTCTTATCTGAAAATCATTAACAGTAATTTTATAATCCACAGAAAAAAATCCTAAACACCATGAAGTACACTGGTTTAAAATCTCTTCTAAACCACACTCTTTCACTACTAAAAAGGGAGAGCATCCTATCAAATCATGCTTTTCTACATATCTTTATTTCATCATTAAATCATATAATAACTACCAAATTTTAATTCGCAAATCTGTGAATCCATCGCGTGCAACTTTTCGCAGACTTTTTCTGTCGGCATAGACCATGATAACGGCTTCACTACATCATTCATAATGGAAGTGGCTGATTCGGGTAAAGCACCAATGTAAAAACACTAGAACATATAAGGGAATGAAACTTCCGTATCAGTATGGATTCTCTATCTAAAACTCACAAACATGTTAGCTACTACGAAATTAAAGAACTATGTATATGAAATATAAAAATTTCTAATCTGCAATGCATGCGAACCAATTCCTTCTCAAAAAATATACATTTGGTTAGCAGTCCACAGAAGGATCAAAATGCATTTAGCTTCTCGGTTTCTCGAGAAGAAAATCCCATTGTCTGGTAAATCCAGTAATCTGCCCAATTAACATCATTAATGTAACATTTCAAAAGCTAAAAAGAAGAGAAACGAACAAATTTGCTCTCCTTCCCTTTTATCCCACCACAGTGTTCTCTCAGCGCTTCATCGATTTTATTTGCGTTACTACGATCATTCACCTCCATACTCTCCATTACGTCACGCAAAACTTTTTCACATACTGCAAAAAAAGAACTAGCTTTTTGATCAAAATCTCAAGTTTATATCTGTTTAACAAAACCATACACTAAACTTTTTTTTCTTTTTTTTTGCCAAATTAAAACCAAGCTGCCCATCCATCTTTTACTCCCCTACACCTCACGATGCATCACAATCATCTGATATTAAACTTTCTACTATTTCGAACAACCGATATAACATGAGTTCATCTTTTACTGTAACATTTTAGTCATTATTTCGTATTTTTACTTTCGCTTAATAGTACCAACCTTCACATGGTTCTTGCCGTTTACCATCCAACAGGTATAGAAGAGATAATGACAGTAATAAACCAAAAATCCACATAACAACTAAAAGTATCAATTAAACAATTCACACTCATATTTCCATACGTGTTTAGAAATTAACGTGACCTCAGGCAACATGCAGACACTCAAAATTCAACCACATCATTTCCTCCCGCCTCACCACACCACCCACAACCATCATCTACCACTTTTGCCTTGACACAGCAAGTATGCGTGGCTTTAGCAATACCATTTCAATATATCCCACTATGCAATCTTTCCATCCCAGTTATACAAACAATGATTACTTATCCTTCATTATATCCTATTTCACTTTTTTTTTTTCGCTTTTTGCGATGCTGCAACAAATCGTTCAATTATTTTTACTTTACATCAATCACCATTATTGCTACCACTAATCCTTTTCAAGGACTGATCATATCAGATTTTTTAGTCAGAAACAACGAAATGTCGGATTTCTTATCAGAAATAACGAAATATCAGGTTCCTTATCAGAAATAATAAAACACCGAGTTTAATATAAGCTTGGAAAAAAAAAAAAACTGAAAATGTTAACCCTTTTTTTTTGCAAATCTTTTAATAAGTGACAACTTTTTGTTTTGAAAACTAAATGTTCATCTGATATCATTATTACACACAATCTTCATTTGTATTATCAAATTTCAAGTAGTGTTATTTTCTCTTCGAATTCCTTTCTTTTTTTACATATCCCTCTGTGGATACTTCAAATTAGAGAAAATTTAACTTTGGAAAACAAGAAACTTCTTTTTACTATTCCTGCTAACTAATGATGATTTATTCTTAAACAGATGCATCAATCTGTTTAAAGATAAAAATATGTACCTGTGAAGTAGCATTTGCTAATCCCCGAAAATAAACATTATGTAAACAACTATTTGAAATATGGAAAATTTTATTTGTTCTAAACTATACGCATAATATGCAATGGAAAATATGGAATAATTGCATAATGAAACTTTTGAGAACAATAAACAAAATGAATTTAAGCAAAACTTCTCATCTTAAACTATTCTGTCATGAAAAAAGGAAAATTTCGATTAATTAAACTTCATTGTTTGATAATTATACCTGTGCTATCCTAGCATATTTATTTAACATTATAGATACATACGATGAAAACTTTTTCATTACTATCAAACATATATCACAGTGAATTAGAACATTTGTTAATCTTAAATGAATCAAATGTTGCAATGTTAACTAATCTTGTATGACGGCAGTGGAAAGGATACATTTTGATAAATAATTTATATGGAAATATTTTATTTAGGAAGAGAAAAATAATTCACATATTGACTCACCGAAACATTTGAATTTTTTCGGTGCAACAGCCTATTATAAAATAAAACAATGTAAAATTTGCTGTAAAATAATGGAAATAATCAATTATAAATTCTGGAAATTTCTGAAAAATTCACAATATTTTTATCTACAAATCTATTAGCACTTTTGAAATTAAGAAGCAAAAGTAAGTGGATTCAGAAAGTAAAGTTTAAATGTTATAATAATTAAGCGTTAATTTTGGAAAAGAAATTGTAATTGTTAATTTAATTTAGTAATTAAAATTTTAACGATTAAAAAAATTCCGGTTATATGATGTCTTTCCCTAATGGCCTATTTGGGATATCCATAAAATTGCAACATCTCAAACTTATCAAAATCAATCGTTTAGTTATCTTTTTGCATGTTTTTATCATTTATAATACTTCTTATCAAATGAAATAAAGTGAAATATCATATAGGCATATATTCGATGATACAACGGGAGCTTTTTCTATACGGCACTGTTAATTAAGGGATATGTTTTCGGTGGCTGTCGCCGATTCCGTTGATGCAAGAATACCATTACTGAACAAAACACGGAACAAAGGAATGCTGATAGAAAAGTAACGCAGGAGGAAAGCGCCAAATAGAACGAATAGCCACACCTTTGCTGTAATTTAATAAAATTTTATGCAAATTTAAATTTTTGAAACTATAATTCTTACAAAAAAAAAAACAGAAGATTATGAATAATACACAACACAACGAAATGTAAAGTGAAAATGTTACATAAGGTATTTTTAATTTTCTAAAAAATTAGAATTTTTTTTTTTTTGTAAGGATTATTAGTTTAATAGACAGACCTCATATGTTCGAGTAATACCTTGGACAAATCGAATTTCATTTTTGTGTGAATTAATAAAGAATATGACTACTGCAACACTTGACAGGATTGCTGCAATGTGTAAAGTACAATGAAGGGAGAAGAAAATGAGTTGAAAATTTATTTCAAAAAAGTAAATTAAAGTGGAATCAACAAGAAATTGGTGATAGCTATTCAAGACTGTCCGATCGTTCAGTCCCGAGAAAGTGATACAACAGCATGCTAATACAATGAATTTCCTGAAAATGATCCAACTCTGAAGCCATTGTAATTAATTAATTAACCTGCATATGTAAATTGCAAACAAATTTACCTACTTTTTTTTTTAGTTTATAAAAAAAAAAAAAACTTACTTGCTATTAGTGATAATGTAGATGAAACAACGGCTGCAATACGAAAGTATAATGCACACATCAAAAAACAACAAACAGAAAGAGCAGCTAAAAGTGCCAAAAATAGCAAACATAGAACAGCTTTATGCCAATCTGAAATTAATTTTATTTAAATTTAATAAATTTCAAAAATAATAATAATAATATGTTCGGAAAATTTTTAATTTAAAAATTAATGTTTTAAAATCACGAATAACAGCTACCTTATATTGAGATATTTGTATATAATGATTATTTTCACATATCATTCAATTATTTTATATTTTATCTCTAAATCTTTTTTTTTTTTTTTTTTGCCCTATTCTGGATTATTTGAATTTATCTCTAAAAAAGCGCAATGGATCAAGTGTTAATCAATCCATTTCAAGATAGAATAATTTTTGCTTTTTGTCCAGTAAACCGTTCATCTTTCTTAATTGCTGAAGTTTCTCTGATCAATTTTATCAAGTTTAATAATTGAATTTTTTGCAATATATCAAGAAATTGTCAACTTCTCTTTATAACATACAATACAATATTAATTGCAAAAAGATTTATTGTTATATTTCATATTTTAAGCTGTAAAATAATCTTTTATATTTATTAAATAGATGAATTTTTATATTGGATAATATTTAATTTTAATCAAAGAGTGCTATTTTTATTTACCAAGTCGTCATAAGATAAAATTTTTGTCACTATGGCAAACATATGTAATGAACAGAAATAAATGATAAATTTGATTTCTGATTATTTCCATTTCATTGCAACTAATTAAACAAATCAAAATTTCTGATATAATTAATTTTAAACACATACTGTGAAATTTGTGTTGCTCTTCATTATCTTCATCATTTTGTAAACCATTTTTCTGAGAATTTTCAAATTTGTATGTACAATGAAGACTTCTTTCAGATGTACCTGAAAATTAAAAATTTCAACTCAATAACTTTTCGTAATTTATACCTATTGTGAAGTTGTAAATGTGAAAATTAAGTTGGTGAAATATTTCTAAAATATATTTTCTTCAGTCATTTTTACACTCCATCATACTAGATCATTTATTACAATTTCTCACAGAATAGCAAACCATATCATATTCATTTTAGTCTACTAATTTTTTACTTTAAATGAAAAAATGATTCTTTTTTTTTTGAACAAATCAATTAATTAAATAAATTTTACAAATAGGCCACCTTGCACATGTTTCTTCCCAAGGATGCAATCCATCCATAGTCCATGCTGATGTTCGGTATGGAATTCCGTTATTGTTACTATTTGCCATTGTGGTGTTAATAAGGCAATAGTTGAAGTTAATATAGACATTATGGTGAATAGATAGGTTAATATAAGTGCGAAAATACGGCACAGTACAATAACATTCATCATTTGGACTGTTTCAAAATTGTCTATCATTCATACTTTTCATTCCTTTACACACATCCTATGAATGATATTGATATAGCATCATTCATAAGACAATTATTTCCAAGAAATAAGTGCTTCGTTCATTACCAAAAGGTTACCCATTATTCATTCAGTATTATATTTTCTTCATGAGTGATATGATATGATATGGATATAATCGTATCCTGGATATAATCACATATTGATAAACCTGTTCCTTAATTCATTTACTAAATGAACAGTTATTTGCCGAACTGATCCATGTTCATCAAATTAACAGCTAGAAATATTTCCTATGCATGTTTGAAATTGCAGAATCATTGCTAAATTGGAATAAAATTTTTCAATTTCTTACACTTATCTCTTTGCAACTCTTCGAAATAGAAAATTTAAAATACACTTCGGGAAAAATCATTTATGATGTTTTCGAACAATTTTTTTCTAACAAAATTATTCTACGTGTAAATAAAACAATAACACCGATCTTGGGAACTTTTATCATCCATCAATAAGTGTGAAAATTTTTATTCAAATAAAATGACAATACAATTTGTATCACACCAGTTCATACTTTCAATGAGCTCATAGTTCATCTTCATAGGTACTAACCTCTCAACTTGAAGATTCACTCTTCTTCATTACTTACTTTAAACTTCTTTATATATGCTGGGTATATTCATACATATCTTTACAGAAATTAAGGTGAATCAAGAATAGCTATTTTTAAATCCGAAAAATTTCTCTAAAAAAGAGAATTTAAAGTTTCCAATAATCTTTTAAATCAACAATTGAAATGTCGAACATTCCACGTCATAATCAGTCAAATATTAAAAAAAACGGAAAAAAAAAAGAAAAAGTGAAACTTATTAAAGTAGAAAATAAAATTACTTGGAAAAGAGACAGAGAGAGAGAGAGAAAAAAAGCGATAATTTTACCAACGATTTGATAAAATGATTAGGAAGCATAACATTGGATAGAAAGATGAAAGGGAACTAAATTGAGCACCTCCTCAGGAAAGTTGTAGCAAAAGACAACAAGAGATGGGAGGTTCGAGAAGTTCCGAGCAGCTGATTGTTGTATTCTTTTTGGAGGCGCACTTTTAACGGCAAAGCTGCTGTTGTCCAACTGCTTCTGTAATAATAAAGAAAAAGCAAAATGCTTAGGCATGCTCACAAGGCCTCATCTCGATCCTTCCCGATTTCTCGAATTCTCCAACCAACACTAATATATACACATCCTCCATACGAAGTTCCCTCCTTCTATCAATTGTTATTCTAACAAAATAAGCAAACGTTTTGCAATTTATGCTCCTTCAATTGTTTTCATTTGTAAATAATACATAACATAATTTACGTAGAATTAAAGTTCACAGTTCAAGCACTACTATAAATTACAAATTTTCATTTCTCATATTTTCACAACGTATTCCAAAATATGTCGTATATTACGTAAAAATAATCGATCTTTTGCGTGTTATCTTAGGTATGCTAACTATACACTATATATTAATTACTACATTATACTAGAGAACACTAAAGAACCGTGAAATAGTCTAACAGTTCATGTACGAATTTTCACCAAATTTATTAAAAAAAAAAAAAAAAAAAAATTGACGAACACCATAAATCACCATTTACTACAAATGAAAAAAAAAGAGTTCGCCCGACAATACTATTAAATCTACAAGCATCATTTATTCCTTTGAAAATATTTATCATCGATCAGTGCTAGCAATAATGATAATGGAAGAAATATCTCGTTAATCCACAGTCAATAAATGAACTAATTATTACACAGAGATAACAAAAATTTTTTGAAGGAAAAAAAAAAACTTATAGGCATGAGATGATGAGTAAAAGAATGTAGGGTGAGGGATCACTTACAAAAAACTTCCACAGTTTAATACAGAAGCATCAAATTTCTTGTAACTTTATTATACTATGCGTGTCTTGTAACTTTATTATACTTTGCATATCTTGTAACTTTACTATACAGTTTAGAAAATATAATCATATCATACTAATACAATAAATGATGACTACCTTTTAAGACTTTTTAACTTGACAAAAAATGATTTGGTCAGATTAAGACTATATAAATGATACTGTCACGATTTTAAAACCATATCTCAAACGAGATGGATTATACCGGCGAGCTAAACAATCACAGTCCTTGACAAGCACTGCGGTCAAATAGCTTGATAAATCTAATTTAGTCGAATCTGATGAATAAATCATTTCAAAAAAAAAAAAGAATATATATATTGACTGTAATAGAAATCAAGAGAAAGCCTGAATTAACAAAAATAAAAAGTTGATTACAAGTTTTAGAGTTCTCCGATCTTCTCCCAAATACATTTGTGTAAACGATTAATGCAGTAAATAAAAGCTCTAGAAACTACAAAAGATTTTATAACTGATTAGTTAATCACATAAGAACCAAAATACACTAGACAAGAGACCACACAAAAGCAGCCGATGAAGGAGGATATCAAAATAGGAACAATGAATTCCAAGTTTACAAACTTAGTTTTCACGATCATCAGAACTGTCCAGTCATTTACTGTCCTCGTTTTCCGATGATGCAGCACCTGCATGCTAGACATAATCGAAACAACAAGAACATGGAAAGATTATATTGCAATATCTAAGTGCCGCTTACACTTACAAGCATCATCGGAATCCATATATTGTAAATGTTGTAAAAGATGGAAAAATACCAAGCAAAATAAAAAATAACAAGTAAAAAAATTCTATTTACATATAGATGACTAATAGTGTGTCTAAAAAGTTTACGATAAAATGTGAATACTCTGCCGAAAACGAAATTGGTTACTTATTCTAAGACAGATGAAAATAAAATGGGAAGTCCCTTCGTTTTTTGAGTTTATGTTTTAACTGAAATATGTCAACCCATGTCTTCATCATTTGCAGTCCGAGTAGCAAGTCGCTTCGTCCTTTCCTTTGCAAAATCTTCAATTTCATTCCAGATCAATTCCTTCCATTGTTCAACAGTTAAATCTCCTACAACGCAAATTATATGATTGAGCTGGCTCTAAGCTAAGATATGGTTCCCTAAAAAACCATTCCCACTCCCATTCCAGAAGAGAGTTACGACTTATGATTCAACTGGATAAGAGGACGAAAATACAAGAAAGCTAACTTATTAATTAAGGCTTCGAAAGCTTTTACACAATAATTCCTTTCAAATACACCTAGAAAACAAGCCTTCATCTTGAAATCCAAAAAACATCACATCACAAAAAAGAAACTACTTTGATCTGTAAAACAAATACATAAACAAACCATCGGAGTCAATATCGAGTGGTGGCGACACAGGCTCATCAGATGGATCATGATATTGTTTCAAATAGGGATGCTCCATTGCTTCACTAGCAGTCGGTCTAATAATTTCTCTTTACTAATTTAAAAAAGCAAGTATGAAAAGATGAAAATCAATGCAAGCTAACACCTCTCAAATAATGAAAACTCTCATCCTCTGACGAGTCCACTGTTCCGTTTCTTAACCAAAGATAAAAAGTAAAGTTTAAATGATGCCTTACCGGTAATCGGGATCGAGATTTAGAGTTCTTTCCAACAAGTCAATAGCATCAGGAGATGCGCTTGGAAATAATTTTTTGAAATCTTTTCTGGGAGTTTTTGGAAGATTACGAATGTAATTACGAGCTTCATCTGATTGTATTTTCGACAAAAATTCCTCGTTTGGTGTGCCAACCACGTTCATTATACGGGTTAATTGATCGATATCTGAATGGTTCACAAAGTAAATACGATATTTCGTATTTCAAATCTAAAGTAAATCATGTGGAGAAAAATTACTTCACATCGCATTTAGAAAGATAACTGCTTATAAGACCGGAGAACCAAGTGCTTACGATCTGCTCCTGGAAACAAAGTTCGTCCTGTTATTAATTCTGCCATAATGCATCCAACTGACCAAATATCCACTGCAAAAGAGGCTCAGAAAATGTACTGAAGAGCAATATGAAACTATTTTCGTCGGAAAAACACTCCCATATTTTTTTCTAAAAACCCATTTCCCAAAGACTAAGTAAAACATACTTATTTTTAAAGTTGGAAGCAAAGTTCGTCCTGTTTCTTTTTAAAGTCAAACTCTTGACTGTTTCACAAAAAAAAGAAATCACCTGTCTGTGTATAATGCATCCAATTAAGCATGATTTCAGGGGCACGATACCAACGCGTGGCAACATACCCCGTCATTTCACTATCAGTTTGCCTTGCTAAACCAAAATCGAGAATCTAAAACAGTATTCAGAACACCACCATTTTTCAATATTTGGATAAACAAATCCACGTCATGAGTAAATTCTGTAAAGTAATGAAATGGTGCACCTTCAACTCACAGTCTTCATTGACAGCTATATTTGATGGTTTCAGATCACGATGAATGAGACCAGCCGAATGGATATACTGCAAAATCATGATCTATTTTGGGAAAATGAAAAAAGTAAAGATGGATTTTAAAAGGCATAGCTTTCGATGAGAAAACAAAAACAACAAGAAAAAAAACCTTTAAACCACGAAGTATTTGGTAAACAAGAAACTGAATGTGATCATCGCTTAAGCGCTGAATCTTCAGTATACTGGATAAATCTGCTCCCATTAGCATTGAAACAAAATATCTGAAAAACGGTATAAAATAGCTCCTATGACTAGCCATCGTATAAGTAATTTATCAAAAAATGATTGGAAAAAAAGAAAATGAGAAAATGATTGTAACCGTAGTCTATTTGGCTCTGGTGCTCGACTACATAAACTTTATGGAGTTAGTAATACACAATATCGTACAGATTGATAAAAAAGAGATTTTAATAAGTCCCCCTGTGCATTCTTTTTCTGTATCTGTGAAGTAGCAGCAGAGACTGGACACTTGCAAGAAACAATAAAAGATCCAGTGAAGCTATCACTGAACGAAAACAAAACTGAAATATACAATAGAGAGAGAGAGAGAGAGAAGAAAAACTGACACATCCTGTAATGAAGCAGCATTGATATCAGGAGTGAATACATCTAGCATATCGATGATATTTTCGTGATTCATCGACCGTAGTAGTTTCAGTTCGCGATGTGTCCGTTTTGCATGGATTGCACTTTGAAACGGTCGAGAAAACTTCTTTATCGCCACTTTCTCACCCGTTAGACGACATTCTGCTGCGCTGAAACGAGATAACCTGGTTATGTTTTTAAAAAATGTTGTAGTTACTCCCACAAAACTAGACATCAATCAGAATATATTCTAATATAAAATCCATTCTGCAATAGCAGAGTGAGTCGTAGTGAAGCGATACTTGTCATGGCAATTTGAAGAAAGAGTCCAAATTCGCGGTCAATTATTAAGCGGCTATGGTTTGAGACTTCAAACAATTTTACAGAAAAAGCTTGCTTTGATCACTAAAAAGTTTTTTCATTCAGTTGCTTAAGTAAAACGATGTAGTAAATCAAATGTGTACAAGGTCGAATATTCTATCATGTCAGAAAGCGATCATACTCAAACAATGCAAAAGAACGACGACTGAAAAATAACATACTAACCATACAGTACCATATGCACCGGTTCCAACGGGTATAAGATTTTGATAATAGTTTGGGATAATCCATACTGTCTTATTCAATTCAACTGCATAAAACCCCGGCTTTAGTGTTCTCGTTAATTCCATCTGTTACAGCATTTATGGGAATTTACTTCTCTAAAATTAAATGTAAAATTTCTAAATAGAGCATGCAAAATAGCTGATCAAGCTTGAATAAGACCCAAAAGAAAGTATATAGAAGCGCTAAGAATTCCATTTCGACCTTTTCTCACTCCGGAACAGTCGGAAAGACACAAAATCGATGAACGAACGAATGGAAAGAAAATAGAAAGAGCGTAAGAAGTCCCGAAATGATCCTTAATAGTTTCAGAGGCAGAAGACCAGAACTTACAAGTACTGTTCTCAATTTGCTCACTATTTCGCTTCCTCATTACAGAGAATTTTCCTTTTATCGTCTAAAATTAAAGTCACAATTGTTCAGGGCATTCCGAGATATCCTGAATTGTCTTCCCGAATAACCCGGAGATGGAAGACAAGCAGATATAACACATTAACTCTGTCTAAAAATCACTTCACATTCTTTCAGTAGTCTCTTTTCTCTAACTTCTCTAATATAACCATAGTATTTATTTTACCTTGAACAGAATTGTGAAAATTGTCTCAAGACGAATTGATGGTAGATAGCGGATGCTTTTGTAGGTGAAGGGAGGATGGCGTGGTATTCGGTTAGCTTCCGGTAACTGGTAGTCGTTTCAGGATTTCTTTGGTAGGGACTTAGTGGTCTGACATGCGACTATTGACGGCTTAATCGGTACAACAAAGAATTTCCATTTTTTTCAATACTTGCATTAAATCATTCCTGTGAACCGAACCTTTTGTGAGAGCTAATAAAATTAGAAGTGGACGTGTTGATCGTTGTGGGTCTAAATCTTAAGGCAGTTTGTCCAGCGATTTTACTGAAAGTATTTACTCGCTGAGAAACAGATGTATGTAGAACCTGAAAAAGAGGATAATTCTTAATCTTTTAACTATTGGTAGTGGGTTAATGTTCATTTGGTCCTCTCATGGAGTGTTCAGTATTCACGATGCGCACCGCATTTCCCTACATCATCTTACTTTACCGCTTATCATTTCTTACACGAAGGATATTATTCAATCCATTCAAAATCAGCCTGATGAAATTACTAGAGTGTTTCCTTTAATTAACGACTCGAGCACGTTTTTTCTTAATCTGAAATTGATTTGCAGACATGCCGGCTTTAGCCAAAAACTTCAGTTCTACTCGCCGAAGCTCAAAAAGTCCTGGTCGGAAACTTCGAAAAGTTAGTTCCTCTTTTTCTTCCAGTCACAGCATCGAGACGAGCTAATTTATTAAAACAGCTTGGATGATTCAGAATAATAATTTTTATAAAAATTTCAGCCTGTTCATACTCTGTCAGATGAAGAATTGCGGGCTAATTTAATTGCACTTGGTGCAAACGTGGGGCCAATAACCGCTACAACTCGTACCATTTATGAGAAACAACTTGAGAAAAGATTGCAGAACAGTTCTTCAGGGATGCTCAGTCACTCATCGGATGATCTCACATATGTATGTATTATGTGATATGCAGAAGGCTATGTACTTGTTTAAAAATTTGTGTATCCGTTTTGTCTTTTAAAAATGAATTTTTACATACCGTCTTTTTAAGGTTCATGATGCACGGAAACATCCAACACCACCTCGTCCGACTATGGTTCCTCGCTTTCGGCCATCTTATTCAGCTTCTTCTTCCTCTTCCTACACGGCAAAAAGTCTAAACAACCACGATGATATTGCAGAAGGAACTTTTTCGTCATCAAGTTGTATGCTTCTTCATCCCACATTAGTTTGCCGTTGTTTAACTTTTGGTAGAATCTTTTCCAATAAACTACTAGTCTGGTTCTCATACGGTTGCCCTATCATTTTAAAAATTAATAAACTGTATAACTAGGTGTCTGTAATGTTTTTTTATTGTCTCACAAAGTGCTATATTTTTCAGATCAAAAGACACAACGTCGATTAGATTTCAAAGATAGTAGAGAAGAACTGAGTAATGCAAAAAGAAGAGTGGTTGAAGAGTATTATGGTGACAGTGATGATGATCATATGGAAAGTTCACGCATAGTTACCCCGAACCCAGCACGAGTTGCCAGCACACAGAAACCATTCTCAGTACTGTCGGTATTAAACAAGTATCTTAAGTTGTGGGGATCGTTCATTCTTCCACGCAAATCGTTTTCGAAGGTTTGATTAATACTTTTCTCTTGTTTTAGTAAAAAATTTTCTGCCACAACTCTTAATTACGTTTTTGTTGATAATATAAAACTTTTGTTTTGTGCAGTGCACCACTCATTTTGAGTTTCCATCTTAATCAGTAGAGCTACCTTACAAAAGTTCTAACGTGTGATTATATATTAGCCACAAATTTTTCTTGACCTGAACACAGTGTTTCAAATTTCCTAGATTTTTAAGCTATGAAGTTTCAGCCAACCAAACCTCACTTATTTTCTGGAGGGTATTCGTATTCTTTCCGAGAAGCGGCACCAACGCGCAATTCTGTACTGGGCTTTGATATATCACGAGTACTTTTATTCTCCCTTGTGTCTCTGTTTGGTTTTTTGCTTATTGCTTACCTGGCTACCGCAAATTCAGGAGCTTTAATTCAGAGCAGTCGTATTGCCTACAGTTAGTGCTTTTTCTTCTACAGCTTTCTTTCACTGTCACAGTGCAGATTACATTTCTTGTCAAGTATTAGTACGAAATCCTGTGTAAAGCTATTTATTTGGAGGCAGTGAAATTAAGTGTTAGCATTTCCAGAACGAATTGTTCAGTTGTTCATACACAGTATTACCACATTTTTTTTTTCTTTACAAAAAAATTAAAATTTGCCGGAATAAACTAACTTTTGGAAGTCAAATCTTCAACACTCATTAATTTTCTCCGTCGTTACAGTTGCTGCGAAGGACACTGTGTTTTTTTTGTATACGTATGCGATTCTTCCGTTACTTGCATTGGCTGTAGGTATGCTCTTCCATTCTTTTTATCTATTTTACTTCATGATTTCCCGCTAGTGCATTAGTCATTAGAGAATGAAGAGCTGATATCTGATTCTTATTCCAAATAAAAATGTTTAGTTTTGGATCTATATTGCAGAAATCGGGGTTTCCTACGTATTTGGCAAAGTTCATTACTGTTGAGTAAAAGATTGCTCAAGACGCAACCATTCCTTCTCATCTCCTCCTTCCTTATTTCTCTTTTACATCTTGTTGCCTTCCATTTCTTCAGAAAAACACCCTTAAGTGCCAATTATCAAACCACTGGCTTCAGTTCAGTGAATGGTTGCGAAAATAATGCAGTAGAAGTGTGGATGTTTTTGATTTTTGTGTGTACGTAGTTTTACTTGATGTTTATTTACTTTCGTAAGATTCAGAGAAATTGTTATAGTGTGCGGAGTAGTGATTGGTATCTATATGTTGCGACTATATCAAACAAAGAAGAAAGCGGAAGACAAACGACTTACCTTTGACCTCATCGAGAAAATCACTGGTAATTCTTAGAGAAATTATCCATTTCATTTTACTGAGGTTGAGGTTTAAATTTTGTTGATATATTTTACAGATATAATTCGTGATGCGAATGAACAGGGTCAAGTTTATGTTGCCGAGCCTCACGTGCGAGATATGCTTCTTCCGCCTTCTCAAAGGTTTCCTTTACTTTTTAGTTTTTTCGAACTCATGTTTCTTATATATGTAATACTTTTAATACAAACGTTCTAAATTTATTTCTTTCGTTAGGATGCGTGACAGTCCTGAGTGGCGCCGATGGCAAGAAGCAGTTAAATTTATCAATCTAAATGAATCTAGAGTAAGCACGGAAACTCGAATTGTCAATGGCGTGGAATGCTCTGTGTGGCGATGGATTCCAGCAAAAAAGAATGGTTGGCAAGGCAGTGGTACGTGCATTATAATCTCTGTTTCTTCGAACCAATTTGTGTTTAATTATTTTACAGTATTTAGCATACTTTAAAGCTTGCTCACCTTTTTATACTATTGAATGGTTAGTCTCATTCTATTGAATGAATGGTTAACGTAGATCTCAGACTATGAATAGTTGAGAGCTTACATCCTGTCATGGTTTGAGGATGAAAAAAGAAACCGAGAATACTGCGGGTGTACATCTTTGTGAGAAAAAGAAATTCGAAAGAGATAATGTGTTCGATCAGAGAGCTTTTAAATCCCTTGTAATTATTAGATGATGTATTATCACTGTCCAACTACCAAAATGTTCGACTTGAAATGTTGCAGCTTTCGATGGGAGTATGCGACGGAATATGTTAGATCAAGCGCCATCACATTGCCTGAAGCTGCGCGGATTGTTTTCTTCAGCGAAGTATGTTGCTTTAATTGATAGAAATTTCAAAACTAAGATGTGGAGTAGTTCCTCTTTTTCGTTGTTAAGCTATAACGTAAAATCATAGCTCATACGATGAGTAGGACTTGCTTGTGTAAGTTATTGGAGAAATCATCATACTTTTGTTTTGTCCTGCTCATTTAATGGGACTCATGCAGTAGTTTATTTAGTTTAATGGATTTCATATATCATCAATGAGTTATTTTTGAAAAAACTGTATTTCACTAAAAATATTTTAGAGATCATGAAGCAAAGTGTTTGGATTTGAAAGAAGCTTTGCTGCAAAAAATTGCTCCAGTTAAGCCACTGCATGTTCATCTGGAAAAGGATTCTAAGGAAGGTGTAATGTTTGCTCGCTTCGCTTCACTTTCCGATTGTAGCTGTGCTTTTAAATCACTACACGGAACTTGGTTCAATGGTACAAACTTTTTTTTTGCAGTTTTTAAAAGAATTTGAAAATGCTTAGAATTTATCGCTATACCCGAAGTTCCTACAATTTCTTTCCTGAGATCGTCAGCTCGATCTCAAATGCTTTCCCAACCCTTCTCGAAAATTTCAAACCTCTAACGCAGATTGGTATTTTTATAGACGTTCTACAATCATGATATAGTTCAGAGTTTCCGCTTAAGTATTCAGTACATTTTTTTGCTTCTTGGTTTTCTTTTTTCTTTTTTTTTTTTCAAGTAATCTTTGCTAATCTGCTGCGCTTCCAGCAAAAGTGACTGTTTTAACAAAGCAGCACGACCCAAAGTGTGTGTTATAGTCGTTCAATTTGCCCAATATTATCGATGATTTTTAAAACTTAAATTTCCTAGCTTGATTTAAATATCCAGTTTACTAAAATAACTGCCCCGTACAGTCTATTCGGAGGAGAAAAAAAGAAACATGCGAATAATACGGTTGGAAATGTTCTTCAGTTTTGTTTAATTCTAAGAAGTGTGTTATGGATAATGCATATATAAATCGAAGCATGGCCCAAAAAGTTGAAGTTTTTAAGACAGAAGTTTCGGGAAATATGTGTGCATCTTTCGTTTTGTTTAAATTGGAATTGATTTTAAAATTTCAAGCATGCTAGCTAAATGAGATTCACGAGCATAGAAGATAAAGGAATAAGTTTCTCGTCGTTTTCATATCTTAAGGGGGAGCGGCGGTTATTGAAAAAAAAAGAGGGAACTCTCTGGAATGATCCTGAATACATGAGGCTTATTCTTTAAATTTATTGAATTGGATAAGTGTTTATGCTTATTTCTTTTAACACCTGTGAGGAATATAGCAACACTTAAAACTTGTGCTAAGTAATCGAAAATTAGGATTAAGTTCATGCATTCATTTTTCTTTTTTTTTTCACATTTTCCACTTTCTAGGTATTAGTAATGTTTGTGTCCTGCTTTTGTCCCATCTATTTTGTATTACATTCTCGGGCAACAATGATATAAGTGAATTGAAACTCGGATGAGACAAATTAAAAAATTCATCCATGACTTAAGAAAATATCCAAGGAATATATAGTTGTTGTTCAGTTATGGTAAAGGTACCTTTGTGGGAAACTGATTTCATGATTTTCGGGAACAAAATTTATTAGGTGTTTTAATTGAAACGAATGAAAAGATGGTTAGAAATACATGTTTTTTGATGAACTTGTAAACTTGGATTTCAGGTCAGTTGGTATGGGCGAAGTTTCTCCGTGACGAACGCTACGAGCAGCGATTTCCAAATGCACCACGCCAATGAAGAAAAGGGTAGTGCACTGTTCAGGCCGTTAGTGTTATATTTGTGTATTATCCATTCATCAATCCATTCCATCCGTCACTGACGATATATATGCTGTTACTGCGGAAGCTAAGGGGCTGTTGCTGCTATTGCTTAGGCTTGGAGAGGGTAATCAACTCTTTTACTCTACTCATGTTTTTTCGAAAGGGGCGGGTCTGCTAAAGACGGATACTTTCTCAGCCTAGGCTACTTCCAAGCCTTTAATCGTGTTTCTGTTTCACGATCTCGGTGACCCTAGACGAGGTCTGTTTAGCCCTTAAGTTATGGATGTGGTTGCAACCAGTAAAACTTCTAATGCTACAAATACCACTATTTCTAATTCTTCGGCTCTTACTATTACTAGCGTTGACACCAGTGTCCTTACGCGGTCATTTATTCCAACTGTTCCGTCACCCCATCAGTTGGTGCTCAGTAGTATCACAGATAGCAGTAACAGTACAGCAGAAAGTGGATATCAGTATGATGACGAATCACCGGAATGGTGCACAATATTGTCCGTTGATTGTGAGTGCCACTTGTCGTATCAGTTTTATGCGTATGAGGAAAGGCTGCTGCTTGGCCTTATCACCCTACCAATTATCGTGTTTGGCCTTTGCGCAAACATTACCTCCATCCGTATATTCACCCACCGTTTCATGTTTTCCTCATCTATTAATTGGTACCTCGCAATTCTGTCTAGTTCTGATACACTTATTCTATTCTCCGCATTCTTTGTTCTGTCATTACCCAGACTGGGTGAATATACCAAAACATGGTCGGCTACCAGATTCAGGTTCTTGTTTAAGATTTCATCAATCATGTTTTCTATTCTTCACCGTCATTCATCGAAATAGAACGTGCTTAATGAAGCAACATCCATGTAGAGTCTTTCCATTTGCCTTTTATGTTTTAAGCATAATCAACCTTAATGAGATAGGGTTCAATGAGCTGCCTCATTAGCAATCGTCCAAAATTCTCCTTATCACTAATCATGAATCCTGCTTAAATTATAAGGATCATGTGCAGGCATTTGTTTTCCTTTCCTCTGTCATTTATATATTTACCCATAATCTTTCTTTACTCTAATTCAATAATGCAACATATCCTTTAATTAGTAGAGTTTCATCCTGGGAGTCTTTTATAAAAAGTTTTCCTTTTTTTGAGTTGGAGGAAAGAGATTATTTCTATAAAAGGGAAATCGGTTCTTATGTGCGGTATGAACGAATAATTGATGCTTTGTGGCATTATGTTGAGCTAGTTTAGTTTCAGTGGGATTGAAATCTTTAATACTCTTCCACAGTCGATTTAGTTGATTTTCCTGTAAAAGAAAAACTGTAACTTCCAAGAGTAGATTTATGGGCTAGGAAAAGTAGTTTTCGCTTTCATGAGGAGGAAGAGAAAGATTTTTCTGTCTTATTTTTGGTCATGAAATCACGACTCTTTAAATGGATCATCATACTTCTAAGGATTTTCGAAGAAAAAGTGACTTATAAGAAATAAGAAGCTTGACAAATAGAAATAAGGTCGGGGAACTACAGTGAAAGGCTTTTCCTGCTGCATATCTGTTTGAAAAAGGACAAATGTATGCTCAATATAAATGTGTCAGTGTTTCACACAGACACTGGAAAAACTCCATCGATAGCTTGAGTGATGCAACTTCCGAAGTTGATGTAAAAGTAGGGTAAGGTTTCAAAAGCTTGCAGCAGTTTTGGAGGATCCATTGAATGCGATAAGCAAGGAAAGGAGAGTTTTGCGCTCATCTATAAAGGAGGTGAAGAATTTCAAATGATCAGTAAACAAAGCCATTAGCTTAAGTAGGGAAGTAACTGGAAGGGAGAGATGGGAGAAAGATGATAAAAAGTTGACATTTTCTTCTGTTCTAAATTGTTTTGAAATTCGTTAGTGCGCGATGTAATTTCCGGCTAATTTTGTTCTGTCCTATATATATGTTTGTTCTGTCGCCCTGATTTTTATGATTTAGTTGAAAAAGTTTGGTCGAAGTTTGTAAATAAATTGCCTTGAAGTAACAACGTTCATCAGTTGATCTCAGTTCAAGTTGGAAATCCTATTTAGGATTTTCACTATACATTCAATAAATGAATTAGCTAGCCTATATAAAACTGCACAGAGAAATGGTAACATAAAATACATGGATGAAATCATTCTAAATGACACAAATCTTCCAGGATCTTGGCAAGCTACAGCATGACCAAATTTGGTTTTAAAATGTTAAATATTTCGTAAATTACATAGTATCTGTAACAATTAATCTTTGGTAAGTGGGATGTACCGTTGATATCATTAAAACTACATTGTTGTTGTTGTTTTTTTTCTTTTTTTTTTGTACCTCTGACGTTAAAAAATTCCAATGTAATGAAAAATGAGATATAATTTGTTTGCATTACAATTGTTCAGTGGTTTTTTTTTTTTGTCTAGATCTTGTTCCTAAATTTTCTTTATATTAAAATTTCAATACGTCAGAGGATATTTGAAATTGGGTCTCGTCCTGAAGAGAGCATTTTTTTTGGGAAAGAATATCATCGCTTCTTTCTGTTGTTGTTATGTATACATAAAATATAGAGTTAAAAGAAGTTGAGGAATGTGTAGCGGACTTAGGTGATTAATTAACGGTGTTTGAAATGTATTGAGAAGTTCGGGATTTTAATCGGAATGTTTGTTTCTAAAAAGTTCGCCTAACTGATGAGTATTTTTCGGTGAGCAGGCTTCCTGCCCTTTCATCGAGCCAACTGTCGTTTTTCCATTTCTCACCAACGATTAAGTGCGTAACCAAGAATTTCGCATTTGCGAAAACTCCTGAAGGTCAAGATTTATTTCCTGAAAAAAAAAAAAAAAAAAAAAAAAAAACTAAAAATAAAAAAAAAAAAAAAAAAAAAAAAAAAAAGAAAAAAAAAGCTGAAATTGATCAAATATTAAATTTAAATGTTCGAAAGAATTATTAGGAAGTAGTAGTTATTATTAACATGTAAAAATGGTACTTTTAAGACAGATGATATGTAAGAAGGAAGCTGAAATGTCATCTTTTCTCTCACTCTTCCGCTCCGTTTTTTTCCGCATTCGTGACACCATGATCCGCTTCAAAAATGATACAAGTTAAGAGCAGTATTGCTTATTTGTTTATCAAATGATAGTTTCAAACAAACAAGGTCACAGTGCATTTTTTTTTT
>PQVD01004309.1:343-25228 GCA_003012265.1 Setaria equina
GCTAAATATTTGCTTGATATATATTTGTAAGCTAATTTTTTTCTTTCTGTTTTGATTTTACAATCTTATGAAGTTAGTTGTACTACAGATTAGGTAGAAGAGGATAAAGAAAGGCTCTAAAAAGTAGTTTAACTTCAGGTTATAAATCAGCCGGAGGCAAAGCTCATTGGTTGTTTGTTGGTTGTGGAAATGAGTTCTGAGGGAGCTTTCACTAATTCAAAAGAATATTTAAACGGTTGGTAAATAATACAATAAGCTGGTAAATTCGAGCTGTTGTTTCAGTACAGGAACATATTTCATTTCATCCGAAGTTAGCTATTCCTTTCTTCATATAAGGTGCAGAAATGGATGAAGACGTTGTTGTACTTGTAAATGTATCGAAACTTTGTTATAAACATGAAAATTTTTCTGTTCCGTTTTTCACGGACATTACATTAGAAAATTTTGAAGTTCCGGTCTAGACAGTTTTTTTTTCTTTTTAGCTGCATTGGAGCTAGCGAAGAATAATCGTGATATAGTAAGTGGGTTCACTTGTCAGAAACGTTGCGCTGATATACCAGGTTTCCTGTACTGGACTGCAGGTAATGAGCTATTCTTATTGTAACACTTTCAAGTTAGGTACATTCCGATAACCGATAATCTCTTCGCGAGTCCGTGGATGTGGATCGTTCGATTTAAATATCAAATGACTGTTAAAATTATTTTTGTCTGTGTAAGAAAGAATTGTGTTAATACGGGAGAGAACTTTGACGTTCGGTCTTTATAATTTTTCAATTTTCGTTTCGCCAATGATCAATTGTGGGAATTGTGGATCTTTTAATGAAATGAATATTGCTGCAGGAGTTCATATGGATGCTGTGGGTGATGGAATTGGTCAAAACTGGCGTACGATCGAGAATGCAATAGGTGTAGATGGAAATGATATAGTAATAGTAGGACGAGCAGTTACAGGTGTAACAGATGTCAATACCCAGATCCGGCGGTATCGTGATGCTGCGTGGGAATCGTTTATTAATAGACAACAAAGCCACTGAAGAAAATTTTTGTAATGTTTTTGGAATTGTCGACATTTTCTAATGCTTCAAAGGGCAATAGTGATTTAGCTGGACTGCTTTTAAAATTAGTCTGGTTAGGGTATATCTAAGACGATGGCCTGTATAATTGTTGTGGTCAAGCGTTAGTAGCAGTAAATAAGCAGGTAAAAAACCTTAGTTTTTAGATTGTTATCTAACGAGGCAGTCGTTGCAGTGAATTGCTGTGTTGCAAAACTATAGGCCTTTATTTATTTCAAGTAAAAGTTATTTTTTTTGTTTTGCAAAACAAATAATTTCAGACTAAAATTCTTTTTTAATACCGAATTTGAAATCAAGCGTTATCTAAGTTGCGGATGAATTATAATTGTCCTGATAAATCTCTCTATTGTTCATTTTTTCTCTCTGTTGCTCACAAATTATTATCTTCATCTCTTTCTTCTCGCTTTTGTTCCTTTCGTTCCACCGCTTCTTCATTTTTTTAAACTCTGTCTTTTATTTTCAGTGTGTTACAGCTTATTTTATTAAAATTATAAATATATAAAGTATCAGTGTTGTTTGTTTTACCCATACTTTATGCCACAGAACAAGTTGTAAGTATAGAGAATAAGGAGGAATAGTTACCAAGGTATAATTGTTCTTGATAAAGATGAAGGCACTTGTCTACTTATTATGCTTCCACGGCTTAGTGTTTAGAAACTTCGATTTGTGAAGGGTCAACAGCGGTATGAAGAAAGGCTATTGCATATCTGGTTAGGTGAACTGACAAATAAATTGAAGTATTGGGTTTGTACAAACTGCTTTAGTTACACACACTGTTTAACAGTAGATCTTCGAGGACGAAATACAATGTGGTTGCTAGTACTTCTCTGAATGCATGCAATGATAAATAACCAGTAAACACAATTGAGAATTCAGGATGAATTATGTTCTTTCTAGTATTAGTGTTTACTTTTGTCTTTTTTTTTACTTTTATTATCAGTGGAATTACATCATTGACTTCTATGTGTGAATTTATTTCACAATCACTTTAGCTAACTTTCCAGTGAAAGTGTAAGTTTAATTCATATTTGGAAAAATCAAAAAGAAGGAAATAGTTAAAAGAGGAAAGGAGATATGAGGGATAATTAGTTTTATATAATGCAAGTTTCTGGTGAAAAAGAAGAACTGAGATGTTAAATATTGAATAAAAGAAGTCAGATTTTTAGAAAAATCATTGTTAGCAGTAAAGATTGTAGTACATTGGTCGTTTTCTGCACTATTTGATGGATTACTAGAAAAGAATTCTGCATAATGGCTGTTACTATTGAAGAAATTTCAAATTTGGAACTGCGAAGTGCCACGGGAACTCTTACGAGTGATGAACTGTCTTCTAATGTTGGTGATAGCGAATTTCAGTTCAAATCTTGATTTTTTTTTTTAATTCCAAAATGGTGGTGCGATAAACATTACAAGAAAGAAGTTGGCAGTGGACTGATTTTTAACCGTCGTCGAATTGATTACAAGAGCATTTCCAGGAAGATTGTGAAAGGACTTAATGGGAATGAGTACGTACGACTCAAACATTACTGTTAATATAATTGCTCCTGATCACCTATTGCACAAAACATGTTGTACGATGAAGAGTTTTTTTCCAGAAATTGTCGAAACGGCATTGTTCTCATAGAGAGCAGCGAAAGAACGAACTGAAAAAAGCGTCAGCAAGCTTACGTTCACTGGATTTTCCAACTGTAGGTAGCATGATCCATTTTAGAACTCTAAGTGATTGGAATACTTGTCACTTAGACAAAAGGAAAATCAAGATCAAAACTTGGATTTCCCTTTGAAAGAAAAGTTAGACTTCTAACCGTGAGCTAAAACAAAATGTTCTGTATTCATTCGGGACAGCTTGGTAATTAAGAATTTCGAAGAAAGTGCTGGAAAAGAAAAAGACACGAAAAATCGTTTTGAGCTTCATCGTGCAAATTCGGAAGCGGTTCAGAAACGATCAAAAAGACATAGATGTGGTTGTTGTCAATTCTGCATGTTAATTTTGAAGGTTCAATTCATAAATCTCCTCATAAAACCATTTCCAATTTAATTTCTCCATTTAAGACTATGAAGTTTGATAGCAGGCTAGAGGATTTCCTCAAATCGTTAACATTTTAATTCGGAATTATAAAGGAAACTTATTCATTTAAAATCTAAGATGTTAATCGATGAATGGCGTATATGAATCAATATTTAATTAAATTAATCGAGATTTAAATGCTTTCCTTACAAGGCTAAATTACCAATCTACAATAAAATACTTTGTTCCAATGTTTGAGACACGTTCCCTATCTCGTCAAATTTACAGTGCCGAATATTACCATAAAGTAAAAAACGTCGCAACTCAGTTAAGTGATATGCGTAAGGCACGTGAACCGAGTAATCTCAATTATATCAGCCTGATTTTCAGTGTACTAGTATACTGTGCTATGTGTTTTGTTGCCCACCTGTACCGGAAATGATTACCCGAAAATTAGCATTTCATCCTCTGGAAAAAGGCAAAACATATACAGTTTGCGGTAAGGATATCCATGGAAATATTATACGAACGAACAGTGCCAAAAAGGTTAATTGAAAATGCATGAAAATTTTAAATTGGAAATGAAATTAAACGGGCTTAAAGTGTATTTAAAATTAAGGTAATTGGACACTTTTATTGGTAGAAAACATCAATTAATGCAGCATATTTTAAAAGAGAGCTTTTTTAGTCCGATTGAAATTTTAAATATATTTATTCAAATTGAAAATTTTCAATTTTTAATCTGTTTAAGAATTTTCCAGAGATTTGTTAACCGAGGCTTAGAATTCTAGGCATCTAAACTTATGTCCCAGAAGTTCGAAGCACAGCAGCTTGCTGAAGGACCACCAGTTTCAACGGAAGGTGTTGAGACCTCAATAATAAAAACAAAGCGCGGTTCGTATCTACCGATTCTTGGGATTAAAAACAATCCAATCTATGAGTCAAATAATGGATCTAAAAACTTAGTAAGACTCTTATACAGACTACAAAACTTTTAAACTCCAATAGTATATAAAGAAAAGTTGAATTCAGAAGGAATTCAAAGAATCTCTTTTAAAAGAAAGAGTACGATATCGGAGAAATGATTTTTCTATTGGTCTTTCTAATTTGAACCATTTGTGTCAGCTTTTACAGCACTGCCAAGAATAGAAAAAGGGCCGAATATCTTTTCTCTATATCAATCTAAACATATCTTCAATTTTCAGTTCAACCGATTTAAATTAAATCTTTCAATAAAAATTCCTTGCAAGTTCATTTCAAATAAGAAGTATATTTACTTGTTTTTATTAAGGAGAGCTTTCAGGTGATATTATTTTCGCAACCAAACAGTTCAGATCTAGGATGCTATTTTCAACCATACGGAATAAATTTAAGGTAAATACCCAATACTGTAATGCCACTGGTATTTAATTACTGGTTCCAATTACTACCGAGGAAGTTTAACTTGCAGCTAATATTGCTCAGCTTTTTACTAGAATACTATCACTGTGTAAAATACAGAGAAAAGGTTTATAAATTTCATGAAAGCCTAACTAATAAGGAAACAAAACGATTAAGCAACATTCTTCCCTAAACTGATTTGTTCGCTGAAGAGGCATAGAAGTTGCTTCACCTGGCCTGGCCAAGTAGTTCTAAATTTTGTTTCCAGGAATATTTGCGACATATTACAAGCAAAGTTGTACGCTTATGATTATTCGGGGTATGGTATCAGTACCGGTATACCATCAGAAAAAAACATTTATGCTGACATTGAAGCTGCTTATAAGCACATTTTTGAAACTCAAGGATCTCGTGTTCGAGTAAGCTTTGGACTGAAGATAATACTGCACTTTGTTATTACCCTTTCTTTTTAATTCATTAGTATCAGTAAGTGATGAGGTGCCATCAGAATTCACACGCAAATAAAATTGATAATATCATTATATGATTGAAACAAGGTTAATAAAAAACAAACTGATGATGATAAAAGAAAATTAGACTAAAATAGTTCTAAATAATGAATGAAATAAATTACACTACATGCATTTATCGTATTATCTTATCAATTAATTAGATTCCAGATTGCATTACTTGGTTATAGTATTGGTACGGCACCAACGGTTTACATGGCTTCCAAACATCCGTCAAATCTTTGCGGTATAGTACTTGTTGCGCCATTTGCATCTGGCTTAAGACTGTACAGAAAATCTGATCAAACATGCTGTATGGATCGGTTTTCAAGGTAAGTTCGTTAATTTTTGATTGAGCAAAATGCTTAATTTGGAACCTTGCCAATGAGTTAAATAATTTCCAAGAAGTTTTACTTTTTCCTAAATGCAATCATTTCCTTGAAATCTAACTGAGGATGATTTAAATTTTAGATTATTTGGGAAGTAAAATATTGAAATTGCTCTTTAAACTGTTCATCTTATCATTTTACTTCATCTGGTTCTTTGAAGTTACGACAGAGCTCCAGAAGTCAATGTCCCAGTGCTGATTTGTCACGGTTGCATGGATAATGTTATACCAAAAAGTCATAGTGAAGTACTGGTGGAACGATTCCCACGTGCTGTTACGCCATTTTTTGTAGAACATGCCAATCACTTGACGATATTTTCTGGACGTTATCTTTCCGTTTTTCTCCGAATACGTCACTTCTTGTTCCATGAAACTGATCCATTGCAATCTCCAGTGATTATTCACCCTAGTGATAGTTAGATTTAAATTTCATTTTAAAAAGCTGACATGTAGTATGGAACACAATAAATAATATGTAATGAGCTAATGAAAGGAACTGACACTGTGGTTGATTCCATATCAGTCTTTGATAAGATCACTTAAATGATTCTCATCAAAATATTTTATAAATAGGAAGTAGTTTGCTAATTTCACCTCTT
The DNA here is from genome assembly GCA_003012265.1 of Setaria equina. Classification (NCBI taxonomy): domain Eukaryota; kingdom Metazoa; phylum Nematoda; class Chromadorea; order Rhabditida; family Setariidae; genus Setaria; species Setaria equina. The sequence continues at coordinate 6,301 of PQVD01004309.1, forward strand.
GAACCTTATTTTGCTTTCGAAAGGTAATTGTATTAATTAATTTTGATTGAAACAAGAAAAATTCTTTTCGTTGTTCCTCATTTTGATTACTTACTATTTGTTGCTTTACTGATTTCTGATTTTAAAGGTAGATTGGATATTCAAACGAATTAAAGTTAGGAATAAATGTTTTAAAAGATATCGTACCAAACTGAATTTAAAAAAAAAAAAGGATGCGTTTGCACTCACATCCTTTTACAAGAAGTTCAATGACAAATTTTAAAATATGAAAAATGGAAGGGTTTTTAACCTTGAATATGGAGTAAATTTACAAAGCAAACAAGCTGACAACCTCATCATTATTATTTTTTGTTTGGTTGCAGCTACTGTTGATTCAACATCGAATAGAAAGGTCCCTTTATTAAATGTCTCTATATTACATAAGTTGTACAGATATTTGATAATGATATTATTCTAATCTAATAAAATGATCTGACAAGAATGAGCCAAGAAATTTTTGAAATTTAAATAAGAAAGCTTTTGTATAAGCAAATTTTAAACATTTTGGGTTTATTTCCGCCTTCGTTTTTCTTTTTTAGGCCACATCTATCGTTGCACTTTTAATTCCTTAAAAATGGTTGTATCACTTAATTCTTTCACTATTATCTTTTCATAGGATCATATTTCAATGATTGTGCTACTTAGAGTTCCGAATTTCACATCGTCCATTCTTTTCTTTAAACAAAAATAATCTTCAGATGTGCAAAAGAAATTTGTTAATTACTGTCATCAAATTAACAACAATTGTCATAGGACAGGACTGGTATCCGTATGAAACATATGATTACTTTTATGATCCGTTTTATAATTCTAATCCATATCAAGGTCCTTAAATTTTTGCATTATTTGTTTAGTAAATTGTTAAATTTTTGCGAAACACTTTATTCGTAATGTTTACAACGATATTAATTAAATTATTTTCTAAGATACTTTCAATCACGACAGCAAAATATCCTTTAAACATTTGTTTGAACAATGCTCAGTGCGGTAGTACAATGAACCATTCTGGTTCCTTAAATATTCCGTTAAATAGTGCTTAGGCATTTAAGAACTCATTTTTTTAAGAATCTTTAAAACCGAACATTTAAGAACTCCTCACTTGTCATTTTAAAATTTCTTACAGCAGGATTAGGATATAGTGGAGGATGTACCAATATCATAATGGCTCATGTACCCTGTCGTCAGTTTCCTGGGCGATGGAATCTTTATCCCGGCTATCAAGATTATCAACCTCGAAACTACTATCAACTACAAAATTACAATCCAATAAGGTCGCATTTCACTGGTGTGTAACTTTCGCTGATTATTTTCTGGAGAATTTTAGGAAAAGTTAGTTGTTTAAGTTTATTCAGATATTCTTGAAAATAATGGTGAATATGAAAAATTACTAGAGCTTATTTCTTGATAATTTATCCTGTTACAGAAATGTCACCGTATATGATCGCACCGTACGGTAGTGGAGGCATAAATCCTAGTATCCTGATGGATTTGCTGAACCGCGGTATTTCATCAGACAGTACCGAAGTAGCGACAGCAAATAAGAGTATGTTGGAACAGAGGTTGCTTGGAGCTGATATTCTCAATGAGAAGAACAGATTCATAGTGAACTGACTTAACTGATTCTTAAACGATGATCATTTCCAGTTATTGAGTGATGTTATTACTGACTAGGAAAGATGAAAATAAATGAAAGTAAAATAAGTATGCTCATATCTCTAAACCGATTGATTATTTATTTCGCTACTAACATTTGTACAGAAATCAATACAGCACAATAAAAATGCTGTGAAATTTCGGATCCGTGGTTGTCTCTACGACACAAGTCGTAATAGCTGTGCCGATCACTCAAACGTTTGCAAGGGAAAATGTAAAGACTTCAGTGATGGCCTAACTCATGACTGCAGGTGTATACCGGAAGATTTATTGAGCATTTTGGGACTGACTAAACTGCTCAAATAATTTGTTATTTTCCACAATAGACAACGTGAAGTTTGAGAAACTAATCTATCTGCAATAGGAAAACTAAATACTAGATCAATTCTAAACAGTACTTGATCAATATGCTGAATATCTATTTCCTTAGTTCGGAGAAAATTCTGACTTCATTTTAAAAGGACAGATTATTTTATTCTCGCCTGGCGTATCTTTTAACTGAGGGAATACCTGGTGTGATTCTCAAACTTTTTTTTTTTTTTTAGAAAGGGACGAGGCATACTTGATGTAGCGAGGATAGTTGAATGCATTTAAATTTAAATTAGAATAGTTTTAAACATGAAGTAGTGTACATTGCTCTATAGTCTTAAGACAGCAATGCCTCTGACTGTATAAATATAAAATATTTAAATATGCATCATTAAATTCACTACAGCTTTATTAAAATTCAAGATCGATCAGTGAATGAAAACAAATTCACAAAATTTGAGGAAAAGTTAATCAGGTGAATATAAATATATTCCACTAAAGGCAAAATTATAAGAATGTAATTTCCCCACATAAAAATTTCTGTAGAAAATAAAGGCATGATGCATAGGTTGAATTCACAGCAAACTGACTGTTCAAATATTTTCTTTCTTGGTTACTACTGTTGCAAGTGACAAATCAGAATCAGCTACTGTTGAAGTCCAAAAAAAAATTGAATAAGAGAAATGAATATGGCTTTACTGTATCAATTATAGAGAATCTTATGTATCGTCAGATATTATAAACGAAACTTTTTTACTTCTTAATAGTTTTTCAAAAAACGTACTGATATGAAATTACATTAATTAAGAATTACATAAATTTTTAATGGAACCAATTGATAGACTGAATAATAGAAGAAAAGCGACTAAGAAAAACTTATAGCACTTAATATTCCTTTGTAATAAATCTTTTTTCTATAACATCGAAATGTTCTAATGATAAAATCCTCAGTGATCAAGCGGTCATTTGATGAATAAGCAAACCATTAGTTTCATTTATTGAAACTTTTGTACCTTTAAAAATATTGTTTGGAATTAGGACATAATGAGTATCGAACGACATGATAAGTTGTAATAATTCAGATATATCAGTGATAAAACAGAGAGAAGAGGGAGAAAGAATCAGAAAACTTGGAATATTTTTCTTTCTACCATTTTTCGGAATTCATTTACTTAAAATGTGTCTCAAAGATTCGTCTTAGAGATAGAACGAATTTTTGTTGCATAGCATTATGATTTAAATAGAATTCATGCAGAAATAAAGATTAAAATGTATAGAATCTTGTTCCTTATGAAGCTAACCTTCAAGTGCTGAATACGCTGCTTTGAAACTAAAACTAAAGGATGAAATTTCCACTGAGATTCATTTTAACGCTATTCTAAATGAAGTAAACCGTTGATTTATGAATGCAGACTAGAACAGTTAAATTATTGCAGTGGCTAAGTTCGTTCTAAAAAGCACTACAGAAAATGGTTCAACAGAAAAATATAAAAAACAATGCGGTAAATGTGTTACGTAGCAACCAAAACTATTGCCGACAATACATTGCCAACCGGTACCATAAGTACTATCAAATCTTTGCTTCAGCAATTTAGCAACTTGTTGCAAATTATAATTTTTTGTATCTACTTGTTGCTGCACCAATTTTTGGGCAAAAGCTGCTTCCGCTTGATTCATTTCAATACTCTGCAAGTTGAAACAGTCTTAAGCAACATTTTTTTCTTGATGAAGAGTAATTCTCAGAAGAAGATGAAAGAAATGACGTTTGTCAAAGGATGGATATGTCATTCTAGGCTATTTTATTCTTCGACTTGAAAGTCATATAATTATTGTGCATCCACAAGCAAAGTATAATTGATACCAATGTAAACAATCTTAAAATATTCAAATACTCTAGAGCAACAGATGCCAAAAGCGCTTGATAAGGGATGAATTCAGAATCCTTAGAGTAATAGAAGTACTGAATCATCCTTTTCTTTCTAGTCTCCAAAAATATATGCCATATTGTTTCAACATTTACCCAAACACTAAAATACAAACTCACTAGGATAAAATAACATGAGTGCTAATTAAATGAAACCAGAATGACCTGGACAACTTACACGATTCATCTCCAGTTCACCTTTTTCTTCTTTTATTTCTGTTTTGCACCAACCAACTACTTTCGAAAGTAACAGAGTTTGAAATGATGTTAGAACTAGGCATTCAACTCATTTTCATTTCCATTACACTCATTAGTTGTCTTATTTGAAAATTTCAATTTAATTTAACTTGGGCGGTGTCATCTTTTGTCCTTAGAACGAAGCGCTTTCTTGACCAGTAATCATGCTACGAACATAAAAATGTATTTGTCTTTCAGCAGTCTTACGTATCATTTATCTTGCACTTCACGTGTATCCGTCATACGTTTTATGAATATCACATACGGACAATGCAACTCAAAACAATAAATTCGGCAGTACACTATCAGTTTAGAAAGGTCCAACAAGCAATATGAGAAAAGAAAATGGCGGTAATGGCAGTAACGGTAATGTCAGAATCAAGAAAGTTTAATTAGTAGTGACTGAAGTCATCGTATAAAGATAATTCCTTTTCTAAGTCTTCATATTTTTGATCTAACCTTCCAATTTAAATCGTTTTAAACTTAAAAAAGATTTTAGTTCCGAATTTAATATTTAAGAAACATTTGCAGTTTTTTATTCAATCTCAGAACTTTCTTAACTAAAATACTGTTATGTTTCAACCTCACGATTCAATAGCTTCACTTAAAGTATCACTGTGTTCTAAAGTATAAGAAATGTCTTCGATAACGATAATTTTACCAACATCCTCCTCTACAGAACAAAAATGATTCAATCATAACAGTTGCATTAGATATAGTTCTGTTCTGTCTCTCAAAAAAAAAAAAAAAAAATTCTGTAGTTATAAAGTTATTGTTTAGCTTAAATTTAAAGTTTCTCAGCAGCTGTGTCAAAGTCATCTGTATAATAAGAATATTCTATGCCACGTCCGTTACGATGTCTTTGCCCTCGCCAAAACATAATTTCCTCAGAATCTCCATATTCACCTTTTTCACCCTCACCTTCCTGTACAGAAGGCTCATTCTCTATCACAGTTGGCAACGCTTCTGATTCCTCTCTCAGCCTCGCAGATGCATCCGTTTCCAGTTGCTGGGTGTCACCAGAAAGATTACTGGGCCTTTCGGCCGGATGAAAAGAAGAGGCGGAAGATGAATTTGGCTGCAAAGTTATTGATAATGCCCACTGTCCTTTTTCTGAAATTTAAATTTCTTTAAAATTGTAATCTTTTGCAGCAGCATGATAAAAATGTATCTCATATAATTCTTCAACATCCTGACATAAAAACTTTAGCATTATCTCGTTTTGTTCCAGATAAATAATGATCAGAATTCTCTGCTCAGGAAAAAATTAGGGAAAAGTCAAATACAAAAGTTAGAAAAGAGATTTCAATAGTATTAGCAAAAACTTTTGGTGCTCAGTGTTCTAATTTAAATAATTAATAATTTATGGATAACGATATCACACATGAAACCTACCATCTTCAATTTGCTGATCATACGTATAATGTTCATCTTCGTAATCTTCAATGGCGAGCATCTGTTTTTCTTGATCAAAATTTTCTGTTGGTGGTGGGCTGGCGCTTACTCTTTCTGCATGGCGAACACCCTGATGATCCGGTACCCGATCTGCTGTGACAATAAATCCAAACGGTGGAAGTTCCCCATCCTTCTGTATTTGAGTACGATGCCAATTTTCCTCATCAGATGTGTGGTTAGTTACACTCTGATCTGGTTCAAATCCAGCACTGATGTGATTTCGCCGATTTTCCAGCAGTTCATTTACTAGGATTTACAAGTTGCTCAAAAGAAACGAAAGAAACTCTCAATCAAGTTGTTACTGGCTATCTTTCTTAGTTTTGAAGTTTTGGTAGTGCAAAGGGTTGCTTTTTGAGTACAGGTAATCAATCATTTCAGTCTCCAAACTCTGTTAATCCAAAGTAAATTCAAAAGGAGTCCAATCAGAGAGACAGAAAATACTAATGAATAATGTGGTAAAATTACTAGCGTTCTATATTCAATAATAATAGAAAAAAAAAAAAAAAGAAAGAAAGAACCTGACTGATTGGTTTGTATTGAGAATTTACTGATTTCATTGCTATTAAAATTCGTCACTTTTCGTTGACCTTTGCCTTGCTCTTGATGTGATTCAGAAAGAGTTTGGTACTGTGGTGCTTGTTGTTCAGACTGAGGTTGAGGTTGAGATGTTGCATGAAATTGATTTCTTCCATATTCTGAATCAAGCTGGCTTTCTTGATTTCCTCTTCCAGGCCTTTCTGCCTGATCAGACCAACTTTCCCGTTGTGACTGCCGTTGTTGTTCAACTGGTTTTCCGGGCCACTGGGATAGTGATGCAGAAGTTGATGCTACGGCAGCAGGTCTTGGGGTAGTTTTCAGTAGTTTCCGCTTTTTCTCCATTTGCTTCAATTTTTCAAAATTTAGAAGTTTCCGATGTTTCAACTTTGCAAGCCCAACTTCCTCAGACACCCTAAAATCCGTTTGTGAAGACTCATGGGGAGTTGCTGGATTCTGGCTGTATCCTGAATCCCAATATCTTCCTTCTGACTGCATTTGTTGCCGCCAGATGTCTGTTTCATCTACTCGTCCTTTCGGGATACGATTCTGTGCGTCTCTCACTGCTTGCTGATAACGTTCCAATTCTTGCCTATATTTCACTGCTCGCTCGTATTCATCACGACGTATTTGCTGAAGCAATTTTTCACGTTCACGTAAAACCTCAGCAGCTTCACGTTCGTGAGGGTGTAGTGGTTGAATATGCGTTCCAGTTTGTTGTGATGGAGGATGCTCAACTGACTGAACTGAAACTGTTTGAAGAGAATGCCTTACTTGGCCGACCCTGACCGGTCTCTTTTGAGACTCACCCTGACTCCTTTCCTGAGGTCTAGAGTAGCTAGTTTGTCCTTTTGATTGCTCAACTCGACCATGTCCACGCTTACGTGTCATCATGTAGGCAGCATGTCCTTGCTTTCGTTCCTGTCCAAAATCACTTGCAGGGTCAACCAACCTCAGGTACTGAGATGGACGGTAATGAAGTAAATGTTGATATTTTCTGGCCAGCTGGCCATCTCGATGCTGGCCATTTCGTGCGCTCGTTAGAAGTACTCTCTGAAAACATATTAATCAATTTTACATTCTCACACACAGGGGACAGTATTTGTTCACAGATCTTGACCTGGACCAAGTGCATGTCCACTTCTCGAACTGAGATTCGATGTTAGGAGCAGTACTTGACCTTTTCTTCTCGTACTGAATAAGAATAATGAATAAATTAAAATTATAGATACTTGGAGCTCTTAGCTGGATAATGTACCTTTCGAAGAAGTGGTCTGTAATGAAAACGATTTCTTCGAAGTCCTTTACTACCATTTGCCAGAGAAGTTGCGAACAAATTACGGTATTGTCTTCCCTCTCCCTGTAGCACTGTTTTATTGAGCTAAAGAACAACGAGAAATCACATGGCACTGCGAATTATTAAAAAGTAAAGATTTTAGTTGAGTTAATAATTCTGAAGAAATTTTCAAAAATTCAAACTTTTTTGATTTTGAATCCAATCATTTTAAAACCGACAAAGAAATGACACCAAATTCATCTCCCACTTATGCACTAATCTGTTAATATAAAAGAGAAAACATAGATTTGAAAATGAATTTATAAAAAATTCAGAATCTGTTGTTTTCTTGAGATCCAACAACAAATCCTTAATTCTTTTATAAACTTATTTCAAGTCTAACTTTAGCCTTTTCAAGTTTTTGGAAAATTTTTAAATTCCATCATTTCATGATGAAAACAAAAGTCATCTCCGAAATCATCTGCACGACAGACTTGATTGCTTTTTGGTTCCTGGATGAATCGCCGAACAGACACTTTAGTGGTCAAGGTGCGATTGTCTGCGAAGATTCCACAAATTGACATGCAGTGTGTGTAGGAGTAAAACATGTTAGAATTTCCACCACATCCTGACCACCAGCTGAAAGTTCGAAATTTTAACACTGAATCTATTCAAAATTTATCTTTAATAATTAAAACTCGAAATTCTTGGATTTTCAGAAACTCAGAAATTAAGTTCAGGAAGTCCTGTAGTTTTTTACATATTTTGTAGGAGTACATGTAATAACCTAGTGCATCTATAGTTCAGGATCAAACTCCATAAGTTTAGCAGTGTGCAGAATCCAGCCAGTATCATTTGACAGGAAAATTCTGCTCAGGATGAAATAAAACAAGAGAAAAAAAATCTGAGGAGGAGGAAAAAAAAAGTGCTAAATTTGTGAACTTCTTATGCACCTGCAAACGCATTGACGTGTTCGTATGTCAAAATGCCAACGCTCGAAGTTTCCAGCACAAGTCCCTGGATCGTGCGGCAAAACGCATCTTTTTCTAGGATCATCCGAGGATAAGTACCTGCACTCTTGACTACATTCTGTAATGCGTTATCAGCAAAATAGTGAACAAAATAGTAAGATGTTTCAACGTTGGTAACTTTGTATGAAGACCTGAGTACAGCATAAAGAAATCTTAAAATGTTATATTTTCTAGTATCAAAGATTATGATTTTGTAAAAGTTCGAAAAAAAAATTTTGAACTTTAAATAGAAAAGCATTGTATGATAGCCAATAAGGTCGGGTAAACTTTGTTCAGCTTAAATTGAATCAAAACATTTCTGTTTAACGAAATATCTGCTTTGTACATTTTATTAAAAAGAATTTCAAATTGAACAGTGTACCTTTTCAATAAGACAGTAAGTTTAAAGGAAAGAAATCAGTGTCATGATATAAAAGCACACACATTTAGAACAAAATGATTCTGGAACATACTGGAAAAGTTCAAATACATCTGATTACCACTTAGCGATTTTAACTGTCTATATAGCATGCAGCATATGCAAACATCTAACTATATGTTTATTCGGACAAAGTTACTTAATATTTTTCATCACTGTTTTCCACTTTTAAAGAGCTATAGTACATTCAATCGTAAAGATAGTTAAGATGAGCTTTGATGGAATTAGACTTACAAAAATGATACCTTCATTTGAATCAAAACGATTGTCATTGCCCCCGCAACCACCGTAATAAAACTCTCGACATCGGTGTGCATATCGATCATAGTACCATTTTGTAGTGAATCCTCGATCTTCACAAGTACCTCTGTTAGGATAGTGATTACACCGCGCATTTTCCAGCATCTCCTGACCTCCGATGCATTTTATCAATAAAAATAGGATAAAAATGTGAAGCATTATTTGTGGCCCATCATTATAAACATACATCATCATACCTGAAGTATACTACTGTAAAATCAAGTTTATGGAAAATGGAAATAATTTCTATAGCAAAGAATCTTTTCAGATTTCCATCAATGATATAAGTAGGGAAAGCAGAATGAATTCTAGAATGCCGCTTAACATATGAAAGCTCGAGATATCCCAAGTAAATAAGATATTTGTTCTTGGGCACATAGGCAGAAGTTATGTTTTTACAATTTAGATTGGAGATATAATGGGCGTATTCAAAACAATTTCGAATTTTTATAAAGAAAATTTTTGGATGCCAAAAGTTCGTACAAATCATCAACTTCAATTTTAAAGAAGCCAGGAATTGTGGGATTTCCAGCAAGAGCATTATTATTTTGCATTTCAAAAAGTTCTAAGAACTTAAAATTGTCTGCCAAGTTTTAAAAGTTTTGTGGATTTGCAACACCAGAAAAATAATGAACGAACAGGAAGAAGGACGATAGCAGGACTTATGGCAACATGTGGCATGAAAGTGCTTTCAACTTTTAGAAGTCCAAGCAGAAATAACATCAATCATTCATTACAACCATTTAAAATTTCAATTACTATCGTCTGCTAAATTGAAGAATCGCAGCTAATCTTTTCGCTTTTTAGTGTTATAACTTTTTGAATTGAACAGAATAGGCCTACTTTTCTTCTGATTCTTATTTGTATAATTAAACTTCAACTAAAACTGCTGAATGGTTTCCAGGAAAAATGACTTTTTGTAGCTGCGACTTATCGATGAATTGATTGTAAGTTTTATAGTGTATAACCGCGCTAAGCAAAGATTTATTACATAATTAAAAGTCGAAACTATTATTATCCCACTTTAGAACTGCCACTTCATGGTTCGGAAAGCGATTTCTGTGAACTGAAAATGTTAGAACTGAATTTCCTTTATTTAAGACTTCACATATTATTCCAGTAGCTACAATTAAGAAAATGAATAGTTGAAAATTCCTCGGTAAAATTCGAGAGTAAATTTCAGCGTTAACTCATTTTACCATCCGGATAAAGATTGAAGTAAGCCTGGAATAACCTTATAGCTAACGCATGAAATAACTATTTAATAATATAGAAAAGTTTTTGAAGTTATTTCAAGCTCTAACATTGTTATAGAAGCACGATTCAGCATACCAAACATTTGATGTGAAGTTTGGCAAAATTAAAACGAAATGTTAAAGGTCATTGAAAGGATAACCGTTCGTACTCTTTAAAAAACAACTTTCATTATTAAAATTAATACAAAACTCTCTATTTGATCAAAATCAATGCATGAAAAAACGTACACAAACAGTAAAAAGTTTCACAGAAGAAAGAGGGATCGGAAAAAAACGAGGGAGAGGGGAAAATATATATGAAATAATTAATTTCTCACCCCGGGAAGTGGCTCCACTAGACCGATTGTAGTTCAGGCTGTAAAACAGCTGCCGAAGTGAAGTTCAAAAAAGTACGCTCGATCGATTCAACAGTGATATTTGTAGAAATCTTTGATTGTGAATGTTTTGCTGACATTAAAAGTTAGTAATCATACATCACCACTGATGCCAGATGCCCAAACATTTGAATAATAACAAAAGATGACATCCAAAATGACCAGTAATTTAATCAGTTTGAATGATTACTAACGTAATAAATTGATATATCATAAGCTATTGAGAGATTTCTTTTTAAGAAACAACGGTTGATCTCTCCTTCCAATTCAGTTATTTATGCTTTGCAAATATCCAGTCTAATTATTTACAAATAAAACTTTGGAAAGTGGCCATTTAAATATAATAATGGCTTCCTATCAAAAGCACTTTCTGACATTTGCAAGAGTCTACAAAAGATAAACGCTAATTGATTATTACGAATCTGTCGACATTTCTCCTATTGGTATCATGACCTCTTCCTTATACATTCCACTATAGCACAATCTTTTATCTTTGAAGCAAAAGTTCATGGTAGTTAAGGGAAATTTCGCATTAATTTAAAACTATCATTAATTAGTAAAATTATCGAAAACAAATACTAATTACATTAACAACATTGAATTAACTAAATTTTTCAACAAAGAACTTTTCCACAATAGTCGAGAAGACCGAATATCTATTACTGCAATTTAATCAAAATTAAACATTTCTCACTTGATTTTTAGATGATAAGCGTAATATTCTAAATAATTGTACAAATAAAATATACAGTTAGAGCAACAAATATGGAATAAATGCAGCAGCCTTTGAAAAATATATCAGTTTTAAGCCGAAGAAATTCTAGCATTAGAATACCATTAACTGAGAATATGTTAGGTCAATAATACAATAAGATCATAAAATACGGTAAAAATCTGCCAGAATCCACGAATACTTAATCAGTTTGAAAAAGATTACTAACGTAATAAATTGGTATATCATAGCTATGTAATGTAGTTTATCACTTTTTTTTAACAATTCCACTCCTTATCTTCACTTCCACTCCTCTTATACGGCACTAGGAACTAAACAACCAGTAAATATTTTGTTTAATTAAGTGAAGTCAAAGTCACTTGTTCCGTTCAACTTAGATGATTTTCGAAATAATTTTCCCACTCGAAGTACCTTTGTAGTCTATAGATGCAAATGAGATATTTAAACAAGAACCTAAACAAAACCACTGTACATCTCATCCTCAAATCATTTCTTATCAGTTTTCTTTGCAGTAAAGTAACTTTATACCACAACAGTGTTTCGCTTCTTTTCCTTCCCCTTGCAATTCGTCACATCGAGAAGCTAAAGAAAGAAGACATCTTCGTTTTTTCTTGAACAAATAAAATATCCATATCAATAGTCAGTATTTTAATAATGCTTACTCTACCAAACTCTGACCTCTGACCCGTAGTCGGATACTGAAGAATTGTTGAGGAAGAGTCAATTTCCTGTGTATCATACTAAAATAAAAAGTTTTTTTGATAACAAGTTTTTTGATAACAAGGCAAGGAACAATCATGACCATTAACTTCTCGTTTCGAATATTTAAAACATTACCTACGAATTTATTTAAAACTCTTTATTAGGCATATTATTATACTTACAGCAAGTTTAACAAAATTTAATACAGCTATAAACAGAATCAGTAAATAATGAAGTATTTTTTCTATTCTGAAGTTGCAAGTACAACAATGTGAATAAAATTATCGAGATAAGAAAGATTTTGTATCATCCAAATAAGCGGAGTTGTCAAAGGTATTTTAATACCATGAGAGATCACTGTAGAACGAGTTTCAATATTTGCAGCCTCCAATGCATCAGCAATAGTACGTGTTTTACCTGCTTCGTCAAAAGGCGTGATTAACGGTTGTTTGAAAGGATAATCGACCTAAAAAAATGACCTATAATCCGAAAAAATAATCAAAGCACTAATACAGTTATACTGCACTACTACTGTCAGACTCATAGAAACTATAGAATATTTCTTACTAAATTCCAGATTTTTCTTGACATAGAAGGTAAGCTAGCAAGTGAAACCTCTATCATAAATATGCGGATAATTTGAAGCATTTGAAAAAATTACCTGATAAATACGTATAGGAACATGTAGCACAGGTTCACTTTCACTAGATCCCATTAATTTCTTATTTATATTCCAAAATTCATCAAATTTATCTATAAAGAAAGAAACACATTAATATAATTAACCTTGACAAACAGTGTTATAAAATAACTAATTCCACAGTCAGATTAAACAAGAATATTCGCTGCTATCTTACTGCAAAATGGTCTATTGAGTGTGATCACTCCATTTCTACTTAGCTTTTTTTTCCCAAATTATTCTAATATTAAACAATAAAGAAAGAAAGTAAATAGAAAACAGAACAAGCCAAATTAGCTAACCATGGAGTATGCTACTCCAGAGCTGTCGATGTTCATCAACTTTCATTGAATTGACCACTCTGGCTTTATGCTTTAATTGATCAGCTTCCTTAACTGACTGAATGTACGAGCTTTCCAAGTCGTTACCTCTGAATCGCATTACTTCTTTTGGGAAATCCTGACGTCAGTTATAATGATTATTCAAAAATACATTACCTTTCGTTTATATACAGAGACTTACCATTTATAACGACCAAAACTGCGGAAATACCAACAAACAGAAGAGAACTGTCATAAAAGAAAATTTTATAAAATAATGATGTGTAAAAAAAAAAAAAATCCAAAAAAGCAGCTTACATCTAGGTTACTTTATGAAAAAGACAACAAACCTTAGTTTTCAATACGACAGTCCACGGTAAAAGATCATCTGTTTTCAATAAATCAAACAAAACACCCACTGGATAATGCCTAAAATAATCAATATAAATTACATCGTCAAATCTGCAGAAACTCATATTTTTTTTAAAATAACTTTAAACGAATATAACTACATATCAAACTGTACAAAGGAGGTGAATGTTCAAACAAAAGAAAAAAGAGCAAATACCATTTTAACGGTTTAGTATTGTACTGCAGCCATACTGCATCTGTATCCAAATTATCAACAACAGCTGTAAAATACTGCAACACTCGTGGTAAAATTAGCGGAAAATAACTCATACCTGGAACCATAATCTGAAAATAGTCACAAACTCTCTAACAATTCAAAGGAAAAAGTAATAAGGATGAGCCGATCATAAAGATGGTCATAGTTTGATTTGTTAAGACACGAAAAAAGTACGGATTGGATATACAATTTTATTAATAATCCTTACTGTACTATCACAATATATTTGGGTAGTAAATCCTGTCTCAAAAACGCAGAATTCTTGAAATGTGAAATGAAACTATAAAGCAAACTAAGACAAGTTGTAATTGATAGTACTTCAAAACTTTTCACATGCTAAATTACATTCCGAGACAGAATTCAAAATTCGAAGAAGGAAAAGACTAACACAGAACGGCTTAGCTGAACATTGGATAAATTCCAATTTGTCGAGAATAAACTGGACAGGGATACGTCCATCCCATAACTTCCTCGTGACTTCATAATCTTGTATCATTCGTCTTGTATCACTTATAACAAAACAGTAGGGAAAACTAGAAGGAAGAAATTACTGAACCAGTATCCTCTTCGAGCTAATTTCGATTTCACATTTTGTTAATGTATATTCTCTCAATCCATGACATCTTCCTCTCCAACACTTCATGAATCCTTCTTCCTTATACTAATTAGATAAAAATATTTCTATTAATCTCCTGTTCCTAGTTCATCTCTTCATGCACTATATCCTATCCTCGCTGATATGCAAATTCAATTCACGTTTTCTTTTACTGTTTGCCTCAGTGCATCTAACAAACACATGAAATGTATCGGCAAGTTATAAGTGGAAAAATAGCTTGAAACGCACTCCAACGCTACCTATGCTTCCGCCTACCTCAGTAGCCACACCTTTCTCAGGAACGTGAAAGACGCAATACACGTCAAGTACCAAGTACCATTGCGCTACCATGACTGGAACCGTCATGAAAACATTTATTCGACTATGCATCATTGCCCTGAAGAGAACTAGTTGTGATGTTTGAACCAGTTCTGATTTATCCGAGTGAGTAATTGTTGAGAACTCCTATGTAGTGGAAGTGATTTCAGTCTTACTTGTATACCTCTCAAACTCTGGACTAACTCAGTGACCACTAAGATCTCAGAAGACACACAAAACATGCATATCTACTTTGCTGTATCTTTTGCTTTCAGGAAATGGCAACAAACTGATCAATTGTTGAGGCATTTAACAGTCATCACTTTACGCTATTGAACAAAATGTAATTGAATTTCGCTTAAAATACATTGGCTAGACTAATAATCATAGCTTCTTCGGTTTTTTGGCCAGTAGGCGGTTTTAATCCTTCATTTCGTTGACGATTTTTCTGAAGAGACACTTTATGATGATGACTTTCGTCATTACACTTTGTCATTTTCGGTAGCATGATTGACGAAATTTGTCCAAGTCATAATTTACGGGAATTTCGGCTTCTTAGATCAGTAAGAAAAAGAAAGTTTTTTGAAAAATTATATACATATATATAAATGTGTGTGTGTTTGTGTGCACGTGTGGAGATAAAATGAGGAAGTATTTGAAATAACGAAAAGAAAAATGATGAGATCTGTTTTAAAAGGTTTGTTTGAGAGTAGCAGCCACTACACACATGTTCGGAAGCATTACAACGGATATGCATATACACATTTACGCACTTTTTCATCAATAGTTTTTTTTCTTTCTTCAAATATTTTAAAGTGATCAGCAATTTATTGAAAGCATTCTTGGATGAACGTTTCAACTAGAAAGAAAAAGGAATTAATTAGTAAAGTTAAATCTGCAAAGTGAAGATCTCGTGATTGTACAAGCAGGCCAAGTGATGCAAAATATTTGATAACGAATGGGATGAGTGAAGAATTCATGATTTATTCACACTCAGATGATCAAGGTGCGATATAGCCGTTCGATTAAATTAATTTTAAATTCGAATTTGGGAAATGCAGTAGTTCGATAACATTTCCCGTTTACATCCACATCACTGTCCAAAATCTTTCACTTCGGTCTATTTTAATGGAAAGTGGCAAATTTCAATTAGTAATTTGTTTTAAACCAATGTTTTCCTGTTATTAGTTTGAAACATAAATTCAAGAAACCAAAGATGTTACTCTGTTTTATAATTCATAAATCTTCCAAAAAAAGTATTAGTTGTCGAAATTTGAAATTTATATTCGTTGAAAAGATCTTGCTTAATGTCGTATCACCGTTAATTTATGTAGGAATGAAGAGAAGATTTAAAGTAACAAAATCTATCACTCCACAGAGAACCGATTAATAGTGAACTTTGGTGAAGAAGTATAAACAGTTGCTGATATTATCGATATTTTGTTACAACACAAACACTGCTGGAAGAGATGGATTCCTGAAAATTTGCAGCAGATTGATAATCAAGAATCGACCCACTTCTCCCTTCCACCGATTAATCCAGCATTGCTACGATCGACGCCTCCTCCGCTTTTTCACTCATCTCGAAACAGATAACTTTCCGCCGTATGCTGAGTATTCCTGTATACGCGTAGATTACACGTGGTTGCGAGTATTTATACGTGCCTATGGGTGGATATGCGTGTACATGTAATATTATGATGTATATTTTATGTTAAACGATTCATAATTTTTCACTTCGGTTCAGAAATTTTGACAAAAGAAGAAATGAAAAAGTGAGGAATTAGAAGAGAAGATGAGGACAGAGAAGAAGAACGTCTGGATGGAAGTTATCCACATTAATTACCTCTTCTATTAATTCAAGTCCAAATTTAGTTTTCATTCTTTTCCTCACTTTCTCTATCTCTAATTTGGTTAGTTATCATTTCATACTTATCGTTAATGTAATTTTCACTTACATGCCAATCATTTGCGGAATATTTATCTTTGTAAAATCTGCAAAATTATTGCTTATCCATTTAATCAATCAATAATATCGAGCAGAATAATTGGACAGTAAGTTAACATTTACTTATAAAATGTTTGGTCAGTAATCCAACCGATGGAACATTTATTCATCTTTAGTCAAGCTGAGACATAAACTAGAGTTTTTTAGATGATTTCTGATCAAAAATAATCGTTCTCAAATCAAGCAG
The DNA here is from genome assembly GCA_003012265.1 of Setaria equina. NCBI lineage: Eukaryota > Metazoa > Nematoda > Chromadorea > Rhabditida > Setariidae > Setaria > Setaria equina. The sequence goes on from PQVD01004309.1 coordinate 23,277, forward strand.
GTTTTTGCTAAAAAAAATTGAGACATTCTAAATGTAGAACAAAATTGCTTCATTTTTCTTAGTTTTCACTCATAAAGATAGCAAAATTTAGTGAAAATTTTTTGGGAACTTGTAATTTGAGCGCAGTAAAATTATATTGAAATCTTTTTGCAAATTGTAAGTAAGCCCTGTTATTTCGTTGTATCGTAGATTCAGAGATTAATAGAATTGCCAAACTTTTTCCCCTGCTTCCTTTGATTACTTACTTACTATTGTAAATTTCCAATTGTTGATTAAAGTGGATAAATTCATTCAAACTTTTGTTTAATTCAATTTTAAAAAGCTATAATGACCGGTCGGAAATAAATTGTGAACATTTTAAGTAATTTTTATTTGGTTAACAAGCAGATTTCGATTTTCTTTTTTTTTAAGTTTAAAAGTTTGTAAAAAATTAAATTGAAAAAATTGGAAAAAAAAATTTTCTTCAAGTAGAATAAAACTTTGAAAAGCAAACTAACTGATTTCTCAATAATCCTATAACTTGCCATAAAACAATAACCCCTTTGTCAATCATTTGCTATTTCAAAATTTGGATAAGTTATCTACTACTTTAACATGTCTTATCAAGTGGCAAGCAATAAGTTAAAGAAATACTTGAATTTTCAAGATATGAAATACTTTTGGTTGACTAAGCTAAATTTTCCCAAACTTTATTTTAATTCCAACTTAGCTATAGTTTGTATATGTTTAAAAAAAATTTTTTTTTGTTCAGAGAATCATTAACAATTAGAAAATCATCTCACACTTTATAACTTAGTTGTTTCTAGCAGAGAAATGGTTTGTGTCATTTTAAAATTTAATTTGTTTATTTTTCTCTCTTTTCCTTTGTACATAAATACCAAAGATTCAATGAAAGTAATAACATGTCTTGAAATTTGAAAATATTTTCTGTTTGTGTAGCATGTATGTTAGAGATATAAATAAAGTTCGATTTTGAGCTCAAACTTCTACTGCTGCTGTTGCTGTTGCAGTTGCTAGTGGTGATAATGATGATGATGGTGATACAAATGATGGGTTTTAGTTAACCAATCAAAGCTTATCTCTAAACGCTTCGTGCTTTTTAACGTTTTGGACTGAAACGATATACCTCAGGTCATACATCTCTGTCAAGAGACTCAGCCACAATATATACACACACATCACACACACACACACACACACACACACACACACACACAGCTGTACGCAAAAATTTCGGATCTAAAGCAGAACAGCCTTCAGGTGCAACAAGCAACAACCAGTGGCACAGCAACTTCCAGCCAGAGGATCAGTCGGTAGAAGAAGCTTGGAAGAGCGGAAGTAGCAAACAAGTATGGCCGATGAGGAGGATATCGTAGACGAAGCCGAGGAATCTCGGGAAGATGAGGATGAAGATGATGAAGAAAATGCGCCGGTTAGTTTATGACTGATTCTTCATTCTTTGGTAATCCAGCTTGTCCTGACGAAGCTACCAAATGACAAAATTGTCACTTTAAAGAAATTACATGTTCTACCACGTTGTATACAGTAATAGCAACCAATTCAATCTAACTGTCTGAAAGTAGTAGCGAATAATTAATAAGGAAAAGCTAAAAGAAAAAAAGTCTGCAAAAAATTATACAGTACCTCTTGAAGATCCAAAATTTGTCAGTGCTTTTCTATAAATGATTTAACAATACTTTACGTTTTCAGATAATAGCAACCTGCTTGTGGGAATTGTTTCTCATGCTATCTTCACTGCCAAATACTAATTGTAACTCTCACAAGTTTTTCACTGAAACTCTCCATTTTCCATAGTTAAAAACTTTTTTAGATCCGCTTTTAGTGCATTTTTAATATCATGATATCGTTCTGAAGTTGAATGAAAGTGCTAGTCATAAATATTCAACTGCAGTGCTTCCAGATTTCATTGAATTTTGGGAATTTTATAGTAT
>PQVD01004337.1:0-10152 GCA_003012265.1 Setaria equina
TTTTTTTTCCTCAAAAATTTGTCCTTTACCTCCTTATTCAAATATTTCATATTCCTTAAATTTACACCTCAAACTGGTATAGAATTTCGCATAAAAAAGTGAAACTTGGGTGTTGGACAGCGCAGCATCAAAAAAATTACACTAGTATTTGCGCGAAATAGGTTTCTTCTCCGGAGATGAAGATCTACACCATTTCAAAACTAAAGGACTGTATAAATAGTATATTGAATTCATTTCCTAAAGCATTTGCACTGTTCTGTCAGCAACGAAGAAAAGCGACAAAACAAGTAATTCAGAAATAATTTTGCTGTACTTTTGCTTAAGGTGAAATTTTGGCTAGAACTCGTTGCAAATTAATTTCCCAATTCGATTTTGGTATTTACAATGCATGTAATTTTTACGAACAATTTAACAAATTCACTGTTCTCAAATGATAACACTTTGATAAACGCTATTTACAACCTGTAACGAGACATAAAATTGCTACTAATAAAAACCGTACACCACTAAGTATACGATAGTTGCTCCTACATACTCAATTTCCTCAAAGTATGATATCTAATGCGACAAGCAAGCTTCATGTCACCATTTCCCCTGTAGTGTATCAATGCACTGGATGGCTATTAATTAATATTATTAATATTTACTACTAATATTTACCTTTAAGGTATTAATATTTACTACCTTTAAGTATAAAGCTTTACTATCCATCGCAAAGTTTTTTTTCATACTCTGTTACTCTTTCCAATGAATGAACATTTTTTTCAATCTCTGGCAATCATATGAATTTTAAATGAACTTCGTATCCCTCAATTCTTGTCCCTCCTTCTTTCTCAAAGTAACCGTAAAAATTAAGTTTGTAAATTAGAATTACCTCATACCCCCCCCCCCCCTCTTTCCTCCTTGAATCTTTGGAATCTCCCGGGGAGAAGGGAAACAATTTCATTTGTATCACCAATAAGATATTTTCTTGTTGCATGCTACAAAATTTTGAAATGAAATAAGTTCTAAAATTTTGCAGGTGTTTGGGGATTCATTGGAATGATTAGATGACTGTGTCGTAGTAGCTATTTGTTTAGTTATAATAGTGTAGGCTGAAACCACTTAATTTATAATTTTTCTACTTTCCATTATTTTTGCGAAAAATTTTTGCTAACGAAGAATGGTTTATCATTTACTGAGATGTGTTATTTCATTAATATCGAAATGCCCATTAAAGTTTTGCTTGATGCAAACTTGCTTAACTTAGCACATTTCTTATTACTTCATTTTATGTAAATATTGCTTTGCTGTTATAATTAGTTTACAAACGGCACTAGCTGACCAGCATTACTTCTTTTTCAGGTGCAACAAATAGAGATTTACCTTGAAGTCGCTGCATCTTTCGCTTTAGGCTTGCTTGGTTGAGAGTCTCTGATTTTCAGAGAGTTATGGTATGTTTTTTTTTTGGTCCTAGCAGAGCCGCCAATTTTTCGTGTATGCATCTTACCAACTTAACTGTTTTACTGCTGCCAGCACAACTTAAGGACGGGGTTTCTTCTCTGATTCCTGGCTGCGTTTACAAAGAAGAAAATTTTTCAGTGTCGTATGACTTCTCTCCCAACTGCATGCACAATATGAATTAAACTTAAAATCATAAGCTATTACATTCTGTGCATTTTAAAAAGCCATAAAAGTCCTGAGATTATAAAAATTTATGTAAACTATTTATCAGTGAATATCTCCAGGGAGACCAGCAGCTCGACTGTGCTTTAGACCTGATGAGGCGTTTACCACCTCAGCAGGTAGAAAAAAATTTGAATGACTTAATTGATTTGTGTCCTCGTTTGGTGGATGACTTGCTTAGTGCTGTTGATCAACCGTTGAAAATTGCTCGTGATAAAGAAACAGGGAAGGAATACCTCCTCTGTGATTATAACAGAGACAGCGATAGTTATCGGTTGGTTTTTCATTGGTATTTATTTTAAGAATTTTTTGCCGTATTAGGTTTTTCATCACATTTTTGATTAGGATTTTATTGTACTCAACTTTCATAGTTTTTTATTAGCGTTTGCATCATCACTCTTATATAATTACATTGAAATATTTTGCAGCTCTCCGTGGTCTAATACTTATGATCCACCACTAGAAGATGGTGCTTCCCCATCTGATAAGCTTCGTAAGCTCGAAATTGAAATGAATGCAGCATTCGAGGCATATAGAGATGCGTAAGTCTATTCGTCTGATTCTTGCAACAAGTGAATATTTAAATCACCTAATTGTTTTAGAATCAAAACATATGTATTATTTGTATTTCGGACCAAAATGAATTATACGAATTTTGAGATGTTGTCGTTGTTTTCCTGCTTTGCGCCGTCTCTCTTCGCGACGTTGCTCAACATATATTAGTTGATTAAATATGAACTGATAGTACCATTTTTCATTTAATGGATAGTGTTACTGTAGTTATTTATTCAAGTTACGTAGAATGTTTTTGCAGATATTTCGAGGGTGGCGTGTCGTCCGTCTACTTCTGGGATTTGGACTATGGTTTTGCAGGCGTTGTCTTAATCAAAAAAATTGGTGATGGTTTACGCAATATACAAGGCTGCTGGGACTCGATCCATGTGATTGAAATACAAGAAAAGGTATGCTTTTTTCACTTATTGCCTTTTCCTTCTTTGTTAATTTTTTTTTTTTGCAGAATATACATCATTAACTGCTACAGTCCCTTCTCTTTTCCGCATTTGTCAACCAGTTGAAGTGAACTTCAAAGCATAATTTTTCAGGCTGGTGGAAGGCATGCACACTATAAGCTCACAAGTACAGTAATGCTTTGGCTACAAATGACTAAACAAGCAAGCGGCATGATGAATTTAGGAGGATCGGTTACGCGACAGGTAATTTTCATCTTTATTCCGATTGAAGAATAAGTGATGTCATCTCTTTTTACTTCAGTTCGAATTTTCCATCCCACCCACAGTTATTGTTTTGTTATTTAAGGTTGAAGCTGATCATCCAGTAAATGACTCGGCAAACACTCATCTCATTAATATTGGCAAAATGATAGAGGTAAGTGGCTTTCTTGCAAGTATTTTGTTTTTCCAGATTTAGGACTTGAAAGAAGCCACATTCAGTAACATAGTTTTTTTTAGTTGTAAACATTTTTATTTCCTTCAGACCGTTTATGTTCATATTGGTTTATCAATGATAGCTGAGACCCATTGAACGAATCCTCCGACTTAATTTTATATAATCAATGAAACATTCATTTCCAGGACATGGAGAGTAAGATTCGCTCAACTTTAAATGAAGTTTACTTTGGAAAAACAAAGCAGATTGTTGGTGAATTGCGTACTACACTTGATGCTGAGGAATTGAAGCGACAGAAGAAAATTGCAACAGAGATAAAAGGCGGCATTGGTAAATAAAGGAAGAAAAAGGATTAATAAATCCGACAACACAGCAATTTCACTGCCTTGTTTAAAAGGACTCTTTTTTAGTTTGCTTGTTTATTTTTTATGTTTAAATTTTAACTTAGGCAGAATGCTTCTCAAGTATTGTAATAGTTCATGGCTATTAATTATATAATTCTCCGTTAAATTGAATCATTTGAATTTTTTGACAAATAATGTGACTATATTTGGATCTCCTGGAAAAGATTTGCAGTACCAGCAATGCATAACAATTTACTGGCTTTTAAATTTCTCCGAACTTATTTCTTCGACTCTTTATTTCAATTCAGTTAGTGGTGATATCTGAATATGAAATTGCTGTGTTATGATATTTTTATAAAATTACAGTTTTCAATGGATCCAGCTCTGTTCGATATAAACATCTATTATTATGCTGATAAGTTTATACTTCATATTTTTCTACATGCACCGCATGAATTTCTTTTTTGAAAATCATTCCTAAGCTTTCAGTTTTGACTATTGAACCAAAGATCCAAATTTGCAACATATTATCGCAGCTTTGTCGTTGATAAAATTCCAATGAATTTCCAGTTTGTTAAAATGGAATTTTTGCAAAAACGAATTTTTTATTTGCGATCTGTTTGTTTCTTTCCGTCATTATGTAAATTTAAATTATTGCGATTTATTTTTGTAATTCGTTATATCAGTTACGTTCTGTTGTATTCAGTTCTGCGAAAATATAAGGCATTTAAAAAAGTGAAAAAAATTATTGAACAGCGGAAGTCGAATATATATTTTTTGGTGGCTGATTGTTTGGATTTCGTCTGACCAGTGCTAAAGTTTTGAAATCTTAATCGTAGCTTCGCTTAATTTTTGCAGCAATGGGCCTGCTGAAACATTCAGAGCTCCTTACATCACCTGGTTTATCATGACAAGGGATTTTATTGTTTTGGATTATTGGTTAATAGAGAAAATGAATGCAATTTTCTTAGAATTGATAATTTTAGAAGGCTGGTAGGTTCTGTTGGACTTGTTCCAGAGAATCAGAAGGTTTAGAAATATGAGAAGATGAACTTACAAATGATGCAAATCGTTGCTGATTGATGACCTGGTTCGCTCTCTTTTACCTGTGAATGGTAACATCATACATTGCACACATCATACATTTAGATACAGTTACATCCGTATGTCTATAAAAGAATGATAAATGAGTTGCATCATGCAATTTAGGACAGATTTCGGATTTCCAGAATGATGATAAAAATGGACCATCCCATCGATAGATGCACATATAAAATTGGTATCATGAAGTTGATTGTTGAATTTACTCCTTTCACTGAAAAATAACATTCCTCCTCTTGTCAATTGTTAACAGTTATCACTTAATAATATCAATAAGAACCTCTCCCTTTCGTTCCGAAATGATTGTTACTGTTAGCAACACTGATTCTTCAGTCAATTTACTACTGCTCCTAATATTATCATTAATCGATGTTGGAAATTGCAAACCAAGCATTGATGGTAGTATTTAAGTTTTCTTTTTTTTTCCTCAATAAATATTCATTTCTTTGGTCATGCTATTACTGGTTTTTCAATGAATTTATTGGTTTCAAGAATGTGACAACAATTGATCAGCATGTTTATGATCCAAAATTTCTAACATGATAAGCATGGTTACTAATTATTGTCTATGCTATTTAAATAAAATAATTACAAAAATAAAAATAACGGATATTCTCCACTTATTAATTTATTGTTACACTGAGTTATATCATTTCTAAACACATATCAACACAAAATGAAATAGTAATAAACTATATAATATTAAAAGAAAAAAAGTAAATAAAATGTTCAATCAAATCTTCTTTTCACATTTTATGAATTTGAATTTAGAAAAAGTAAATTTTTATAACTTTCCTAGAAATTAATCGCAAATAATTTTTAAATTCTATTCTAAATTTATGATTTTCTCAGTTTTCCTTGACGGATATTTTCCAAGAGTTATTTCGAAGGGAAAATTACTTTACAATTCTTTTTTTTTTTTTAATTTTCTTTTCTCTCAAAGAAAAAAAGAAAATTAAATCTTTTAAAGGATTGAAAAGATGCTTTGAACGACACATTGGACAACAGTTGTCGGATTTGACACCATATCATAGCGAATGGCGAATGAAAGCACCAGAAGAGTGTTTAATATTTTGTGCACTTTCTTCGGTATTCCAAATTTCACATTTCTTTTTTCTCTCAAATTTTAAATTAAATTAAATGAGGTAAATATTTCTGCAACAATTACTGAAATTAACAAACAATTTTATCGGTGGAATGTTAAATATCCTCATTTAATGATGATATATCATTCTTATCATTATCAAACTTTCACAGATAATACTATCATTCATCAGTTTTGCAATCTTTCCATGTTATCATCATTGGAAAATCACTTTTCTTTCTTTCAGTCTCGTTGTCGATCAACAGTTCATGATATGTTTCAACATATATGTTATTATTTCTTGGATGATGGTCAGCAACATGTACGAAATGCTCGTGGAATGGTTTATTTTCGAGTTATTGGGAAAAAATGCTTCGGTAATAGATTTGATCATAATTAATGATAATGAGCAGAATTGGATAGTTTATGTACTTAGTCTAGCTTTTTTCTTTTTTTCTCTTTAAATTTTCTAATTATTTATTAAAGTTTCAAATCTTTAATTAATCATTTAAAATATTACGTAATTATTCATTTTCGATGTTCAGTTTTGTCAACTTTGATTAAGATTTTGGCTAAACTATTTTTTTTTTTAATTTAATGATAATTCAAACTATTTAGTCATTTATTATTCTCCTTATCTTCTAAAACCTCAACTCGTTGACGCAACAATTAATTAATTAATTACTTTTACTTTTCATCGTCTGTCAACTTGACTTGACAGTGTTCAGTCTATTTTTTTTCCCCCGATTTTTCGATCTTACAGAACAATTTCTTAGTGGCTCCAATCGTACACTCCTAGCTTCCGGATTCGCAATCCCAAAACGATCGTCATCCATTACGAATGACGGCGAAAGTTTAATCAATGCGCAGTGGCCAGCGATAGCATTTGCAAATCCATTAATTCATATACCACCAGGTGGCCGAGCTATCACTCCTATTCCTTATTTTGATAATCAGCAAAAATTTAAGAAATATAAAAAATTTGATGAATCGAATCTTTTTGCGACAAATTCAACTATGACCACTTTTAATACGACTGCGATTTCTGCAAATGGCATCGCAATTAATACTTTTATCTCTCCAACAATCACATCAATAGTATCTTCTGAAAAGGACGATGAAATGAGCAATGAATCAATGCAATGGATGTCAACTTCATCTGAGCACAAAGAAGATTCTGCTGATTCTGGATTCAAAGAACTGGAAACATTGGAACAATTAGATCAGGAAACATTTCAGTCTGATGATGCATCATTTTTTGTTGGCAACGTTGGGAAACTTCCACGACTTGATAGAAATTTCGAAAAGGATCGCCAGAAGGATGGAGTTGATTTGAGTAAATTATTGAAAGCTGTTCCAGAAGAAATTAGACGATCACCAATTAAAACTTTTCAAATGAATGCCAAACAATTAAATGAGGTAAAATTAAACGATACCTTTTCAAAGTTAACGTTTTATGAGAAGCATTCTGAAGTGAAATTAATGGAATCATCTATCAGTTCTCTTTTCATCTCCTTCTAAGCTTGACTTCCAGCAGTTTAAATTGTATTGTTGAGGAAAAACTCTTGAAATTACTCTCGGAGAAAAAAGGCAACAACTATTAATTTCCTTCTTATCTTCCTTAAAATGGAATTTTTGTTGATGTGAATACCTTTTTGTTAAATTAGTTCATCATGAAACAATTATTTAGGACACAAATGAAATAATGAAAATCCTGAATTCCGAAAAATTAATTTTGGATGAGTTAGTGCCAATTCCGAGAATTAAATCGATTTCAATGACACCTTCCAAACGTAATAAAATGGAAAGGCATCTTTCTTTAGGTTTTTTCCTGTTCTTTGCTTTTTTTTTTCTTGCAATATTCGTTAATGCAATTAATTTTTAGTTTTCAAAACTTTGAAACGAATGAAATTTGCTAAGTTATTTATGGTAAGGAATAGAATAATTTTTTTGAAAGTGAGAGGAAACTTATGAAAAAGTGTAAAATTGTTATGTCTTAGAAATTCTCATAATATACTAACCCATGTTTTCATTTATCTCCTAGATTAAATAATTCTTATTTTTACACAAAGTGTTGAAAATTTTATATGCCAAGAAATTTATTATTTTCTAAATTATTAATTACTTTAGTTACTGTAACTATAGGTTTATGTGAAAGTAATGAACGTGAGATATGGTTGGTGATTGAAAATGCTGAACTAAAAAGTGATAGCTTAGAAAGGAAAACAAGTGCTGGATCACATAAGTCTTGCAAAGCAAAGTGTAATCTTATCACTGTTCGTTACTTTTCCATATTTTTTTTTAAAATTATTCAACAACTAGAACAATAAATTAATGAAAGAAAAAAAGAAAACCAAACAATAATCACTTTTATCCTTTTATTAACTAATAAAGCATTAAATGTGCAAAATAATAATTATTCTTTTCAGTTAATTATAAATTTTCAATGGAATACTAAATTTATTCAATTACTTTCACTGATAATTTTAATTTAAACTAACAATTACAGCATTCTGGACGAGAATGTAATTCTTACACATATGATGAAATAAATCGACAATGTGTAACATATATCAATAAAGATGCTGCCGTATCATCCTTGGCTTTCATCCTGTCACCACAAATTGATTTCACTGTTCGGACAGCGATTAAATTTTGCTATCCAGGTTTATTAATAATTGTTGAAAAGCTTCAAATTTAAATTAAAATTATCATTAATTGTTCAAAAAAATATAAAATTTTTCCATTTAAATTTGTTACAATTTTTAAAAAATTTGAACTTCAAATTTTGCTTAAAAGGAATAATTTAATAGTAGAAAAATTTAATTAACGGAAATAGTTATGTATATTTTATTCCTGAAAATTTCATACTAATTAGAGTATTTCAGGAAATCTAATTGTTCCTGCGGACTGTCCTGACTTTATCGCATTTCTGAGCCATACCTTAGATGTTAAACCTCGGGAAATTTTTGACGACATACCAGAAGGACGGCAAGGATTACAAGCATGCATTGAGTTATGCATTTTAGCATCTCATTTTCACTGCAAGGTATAATTTGCTGTCAATTTTTTTTTAAACAAATTATTTTCTCTTAATGCAGAAGTTTCTTCTTTTTTTTCAAAATTTGACAGCGATTTAACAGAATAATACCAAAATAACGTATGATATATAAGCCATTTTAGCGCGATACAAAATTGTTATTAAGGAATTTAAAAGTTTAGAAAGCTATAAAGTTTATAATTTGTTTTAATTTTTTTTTGTTTCACAATTATAAAATTTATATATATCATAGTCGAATTTGAAATTATTATTAGGATCTTTTTACAAACTGATCACATTTTGATTAAAAATTTTTTGATAATTTTAATGTTGAACTTACAGTCAGCAATATTTGATAACACAACGCACAAATGTCTGCTGCATGATGAGGATTCATTGTCAAGCCCTGAGTATTTTCGAGAGCATCGACAGGATGGATTGATTTATTTCGAGAATGGATGTGAACAATTTCATGAAGGACAATGTTCGATTCAAGTTTTTATTAAATTTCACTAAATTTTCACTAATGCAAAAGCGTTATTTACCGATAGAGAGAAGGAAACGAAAAAGAGAGAAAATGCTGATTATTCATTCTCTTGTTAAGCAGTAAATTGGAAAATCTATAGATTAATCAGTAATGCGAATTGATAGCTTATCACTTACATATAGGACAATATCAAAAGAGAAAACAGTAGTTTCTATTTTTTATATCATTCAGTTTTGTTCCATGATAAAGTTATCCAATTCCAGGTCATTATCATAAAATCTTTTTATTTGATGAGTGGTTGTAATATTTTTATTGATTATCCCAAAAAAGAAAGAAACCGGTTTTCCAGTTCCGGCAGAAGCTCACGTGAAACGTGTTCCTATCGAACGCTTTGATAATATTCATCAGGAACAACATCAGCGTGCTTACTACATTGAAAACTAAATATTCATCCAATCTTCTATTAACTGAAAAATCTGCGAAGTTATCAATGATGAGAATTGAGTTATCAGTAGAATTTTCTTTGTTTCCCCCGATCATTTGATTTCAAGGAATTAATGCTTAGCATTTTGTGAAGATCTCATTTGATGCGTGGAAAATCTGCCAAGTTCACACACGTGTGATACTTTTCACGTGAACAGAAATGTTATATCATTTACACACTAGTCCAGTAATCAAAATGAAATTTACATATTTGACGTGAAGATAGCCAAAAAAAAAAAAATACTTGAACGTAATATGGTGTTTTACAGTTTTTATTTTCTTTTATACTATATTTTCCATACCATATGAGAAAAGGTTCAGGCAAAAAAATTATTTTTTTCCATCGCAAATGAATGTTTAATTATTCGTATTAAATCTGAATTGAAGTACTAATATTAAACATTTATTATTAATTATGCATATTCATTCTTTGATGTGGAACTTTCTCAAAATCAGAAATAATGATTATTCGTTCTTTCAATAAAATTTAATTCTTTATTTCAGAGTCGTCTAGTCATTTTATATTTTCTTTTCTTTTTTT